>JBBPMR010000659.1:0-11570 GCA_038090415.1 Rossbeevera mucosa | reverse complement strand
AAACAACAAAAAAAAGAATCTATGTATGATATGAGAGATTTAGCTAGAATGGCCCAAGATAGTAGTTATGTTCCAGACAATTTTATAGATATAGCTCAGATTTCTCGATGTGGTAGCCTACCAGAAATCACCACAACTGATACGGCATTCTCAGAAGAGCATGACCCTTGGGACAGGGTGCTTAATTCCGTGTGTACCAAAGAAAAAGAGCTTCTTAGCCCAGAAGATCGCCTTGTTAGGACCATCAATCTGAAATGAGAGCTCACCATAAAAATCAAAATAAAACAAAACAAGAAAAAGACATCAGCCATTGCCCTGCTAGACAGTGGCGCAAACGGCACTTTCATTGATCTGAAATGGGCCAAGAAAAATCAGATTCAGCTAAAGAAGCTAGATCACGAAGTACAGGTGTACAACATGGATGGATCTCATAACACTGCTGGCAGTATCCAGTATAAAGCCGAGATCGTGGTTAGATATCAAAACCACCTGGAAAGAATGACAGCAGAAGTAACCAATCTGGGCAAGAATCAGATGATCTTAGGTCACAACTGGTTAGTTCATCACAACCCTATGATCAATTGGGAACATGGCATGGTTCAGTTAAACCGATGCCCTGGAGAATGCCGAAATCTGCAGCTAGACTGGGATCAGAAGGAAGAGAAATGGGGATATTACGTGCAGAAAATCATGAAAAACGACTCAATGGAGGATGGTCCAGTGACCCCTACTGCATCCAACATTAAGCCTGAGGATACATTCAAACTGGTACCTGAATGGTGCCATGATTATTTAGATGTCTTCTCGAAGAAGGCTAGTGAGAGAATGCTGGAAAGAAAGCCTTGGGATCATGCCATAGATCTCAAGCCCGATTTTGTACCAAAAAAAGGACGAATCATTTCCACCTCTGTTCAGGAACAAGAGGAAGTTTCTGCATTCATAGACGAACAATTGAGCAAAGGCTATATCAGGCCTTCGAAGTCACCTCAGATCTCACCGGTGTTCTTCATCCCAAAGAAAGATGGAAAGAAGAGGATGATAATGGACTATCGTTACCTTAACGCAGGGACAGTAAAGAACAACTACCCCCTGCCTCTAATTTCCCAGCTTATTGATAAGCTTAAGGGATCTAAATTATTCACAAAGATGGATCTGCGATGGAGTTATAATAATGTCCACATCAAAGAAGGAGACGAGTGGAAGGAAGCGTTCATGTGCCATAGGGGTGCATTTGAACCATTAGTAATGTTCTTCGGGCAGTGCAATTCACCTGCCACATTCCAGCAAATGATGAACGATATCTTTGCTGACATGCCAGACATTATAATAGTCTACATTGATGATCTGATGATCTTCACCAAAACAGGAGATGTGTGGGAACATAGAAAAATAGTTCGGGAAGTGCTGGCACACCTAAGAAAACATGATCTATTTGTAAAACCAGAGAAATGCTTCTTTGAACAGAAGTCAGTCGACATGCTAGGCATGATCGTATCTACAGATGGCATCTCAATGAATCCATCTAAAGTTCAAGGAGTTACAGAATGGGTAGCACCTCTGAACGTCAAGGGAGTTAGAAGCTTCTTAGGGCTGGCCAACTTCTATAGGAGATTTATTAAAGATTATAGTTCAATGGCAGCACCACTGCATAAACTAACTAAGAAAGATCAACCCTGGAGCTGGGGAGACGCTCAGAAGCAGGCCTTCGATAACATAAAAAGGGCTTTTGTAACAGCCCCTGTTTTGGCTTATCCAGATGATCATGCTACCTACTGAGTAGAATGCAATGCATCGGATTTCACAGTAGGGGGCGTGCTCTCCACCTTGCAGGATGATAAGTGGCATCCAGTCGCATTCATGTCTCACAAAATGACCCCTGAACAATGTAACTATCTGATAGCGGATAAAGAGATGCTAGCCATCATTACAGCATTAGAGTCCTGGAGGCATTACTTGGAAGGTGCCAGACATCCCTTCAAGATCTGGACGGATCACAAAAACCTCCAGTATTTTATGAAAAGCCAAGACCTCTTGTGAAGACAAGCGAGATGGTGTCTGTACCTGTCCAGATTTAATTACACTTTAGTCAATAAGCTAGGCACCTCGATGGAAAAGGCAGATTCTCTTTCAAGAAGAGCAGATCACGCTATCGGCATAGAGTCCGATAACACCAATATGGTCATGATTCCACCACATAGGATTCAAAGGGTAGATACACTGAGGAGTACGGAGAGAACTTCGGAAACTTTAGAAGTCCCCTTATTAGATAAAATCACAGAAGCACATTCGGGGGTGGATAAACTGTAGCGACACTGTGGAGCACTCGAGATAGCTGCTAAGACTCGCAGTGAAGGGAATGACTTGGTAGACTCGGAGGAGGATTCCCTAGGTCAAGACAGTTACGCCAAAACCCAAGAGAACTGAACTAAGGTTCAGAGCTCGAGGGGCTCTATTATTTATACTAATGGTACATGCGCACAGACCATGTAAACTAGCCTGCCCTATACTACATGTGTAAGCCATGAGGTGCTAAGGCTATGTAACATGCGTGATGCATGAGGCATAAGCCTGTGGTGTGACGCAATAGATAAGTACATGAGGACGACATAAGGATGGGCCTAGACCATGACGTCAGAGATAAAGAACATGCACAGGCCATGAGGCAGAGCCTAGAGCGGTCTAGCCTATGATGTCATAGATAAGAACTAATAAGAATCTAGATCTTGGAGAAGTGCATGATCACGCGAAGAGGTAGCAAGGGTCTGGTCATAAGGGGCAGTGACGCTACAGTAAGCTGGGCGTCAAAGGGCTAAGCACAAGGGGTGTGTGTCTAAAAGGGCGCCTAAATGGAAATCATAGTAATAAGTACTTGCTAACTAAAAGGTAGATAAAAGGAAACTTAGGTGGGCGCTAAGATGAGCGCTAAAGAGACTGATAGACTAGGGTGTGCTGGAAGGTTCGCAACATAAACCCGATGGATCTATCCTCCATAAAGGATTGTGGCATTATGCCAACAAAGTATGGGTACCCCAGTCATTAAGAACCCAACTTATCACTTAGTTCCATGATCACCTGCTTGCAGGACACAAAGGAGTGGAAAAGACTATAAAGCTAATCAAGTGTTCATATGATTGGCCAAATATGCAGAATGACGTTAAGAAATACATCAGTCTTTGTGATCGGTGTGCTCATATGAAGCCAAGCAACACCATGCCTAGTGGTAAAGGAATGCCGTTAGAAGTTCCAGCTGGACCCTGGAAGGAGATTAGCGTCGATTACGTCACTGGTTTACCCAAGAGTTATGGGTATGACGCAATTTTAGTAGTAGTGGATTGCTTCTCAAAAGAAGCTATGTTCATTCCCACGATGAAGGAAGTAACGTTAGTAGAAACAGCAAAACTCTACAGGGATTATGTATGGAAGCATCATGGACTTCCAGATTCTATTCTTTCAGATCGAGGACCGCAGTTCGCTTCATTCGTCATGGAGGATATCTGCAGGATGTTGAACATCCAAAGAAAAATGTCTACAGCATACCATCCACAAACCAATGGTCAAACGTAGAGGGTTAACAGAGAGCTCCAGCAGTACCTGAGACTCTATACTCTCGAAAAACAAGATAAATGGGCAGAGTTGCTAGCCATCGCCCAGTTCATGTATAACAACACCCAGTCATCAGCAACTGGCTTCTCACCATTCCAAGTGAACAAAATGTTCCAGCCTAGACTTGGCTTTGAACATGTTTCTAGTTTGGCGCCAGCAGCTGAAGATTTGGTATCACAAATGCGATCTAATCGTGACAGTGCTAAGCTAGCCTTGGTGAAAACTAGAGAGTGGATCAAAGAACAGATTGACTGTCATAGATCGGAAGCACCCCCCTACAAGATAGGAAGTCAAGTGTGGTTAAGCTCTGATCATTTGTCTTTGGGCCCAGATAAACAATGCCCTAAATTAAATAACAGATGGATAGGACTGTACAGGATTACAGATCAAAATGCCGTAACCTTGGCATTGCTGAAAGGCAGCTGTGCTCATAAGACGGTTAATGTTTCAAGGGTGAAACCCTATTTAGAACCTCTTGCAGATCAACCCATCACTCACCCAGGTCCATTAGTGGTCGACGATGAGGGTACCACAGAATTTGAAGTAGATTTTATTGTAGATCGACAAATGAGAGGAAGAGGATTTCAGTATCTGATACACTGGAAAGGATATGGAGAGGATAGTAGGACTTGGGAGCCTGCCAGAAATTTGACCCATATGCAGGACGCTTTGAACGACTTTGACATGAATCACTCCAAAGCGATTCATCTGGTCTATGCGGACGACGAATCCGAAGTAGAGTCTATCTTCTCTCCGGAGTGTGCCGAAACCTGGCCTAGTGACTCCAAGGATCTGGAATCTCCTCCCTAGAAGGGGGGTAATGTTGCAAACCATGGCTAAACGCCCTTAGTTTTTCACTTAAACGCCTATGGCGTCTATTCTTTTCTTTGATATTTCTCTAAGTCCAAGAGCACCCTAAATGTAATACAAGCGCTCAGTCCTTGATCATATCTTAACTAGCACAGGATTACCTAATATGATATCATATGACATCATAGTCTAGACCACCTCATTGTGATTGTCAGGCAGTGCTTCTCTTTCATTCCACACTGCCTTGCCTCACCTTGGACACATATAGTATAGCCTTAGACATAGCATTAGTATAGCCTCGACCTCATGGTCACCTCATGTATAGTAGTATATAACAGTCAATGTAGCAACGGAACAAGTGTTGCAACCTAGCTTCTGACGAAACCTAACTTTAACCTAACCCTAGTCTATGGTTCTTGATCTGGAACCCTAATCCCCTATCCTCCGCATTGGCGCATATTTCTATTCTCTTGTACTAGTATTGACACTTTCATAGTTAGCGCTCTGGTTAGCGCCCGGGACTTGTTAGCGCCCACCACTGGCTTAACCACCCATTGCTTTAGCGCTGGTCGAGTATCTCCCTCGTAGGCGCCTTGCTGACTAAGCATGGCAGTGCCCCATAGTCTGGACCTCTCCTTCTGCTCTTCACATTGTCACGGTCCAGACTCTTATTGCTTATCTATGATGTCACGGTCTAGCCCGCCTCATGGTTACCTCTTATCTTTCATTTCCATTTATTAACTTCTTATTTTAATTACCGCACCTCATGGCCACAGCCTTTGCCTCATTGTTACATCATGGTACATAGCCTCGCGCCTCATGGCGAACACATGGTCACTTTAGGGTAGACATAGATACATGGTCCATGCCCTGTTCTCAATTGTATAAATACAGGGCCACTTGAGAACTAGATCCCCAGTCTGTTACGCTTGGCCCGGGTAGGAACAAGCGTAGCCTCTGAGTGACGAAGGGTTACTGCGTAGAAGTGGCGGTCGCAGAGGTCGTTCTATCGATTGTAGAGACGACTGTAACACGATCAAGGGAAGTGTTACAAGTCTAGCGTCCAGTCAAGTGTAGGACAAAGACACGCAGAAGTTCACCCAAGAAGGGAAGACACGGAGGGGCTAGATTGACGAAGTACGAGAGAATACAGAGAAGATCTAGCTTAGGGAACACGGACGGTATGGAAGGGTTTATATAAGTACAGGGAAATGAAGATGACTAAGCAGATGGAACACCATGGAACATGGTGGAAGGAAGATGAGTTATCCGCAGTGTGAAGATGAGTCAGAATACTGTGGATGAGTAATGGTTACAAAGAAATGAGTCAGCATGAGTAATGCGCAGCATTGTGATAAGTAAGCAAATGGAATGTCATAGAATGGAATGGAAGGGGATACGTAATGCGCAGCATCGGAGATGAGTCATAACAACTGCGGATGAGTCAGGATGAGTCAGAGTGACTGTGAATGAGTCAGAATGAGTCATGATGACGGATGCGGATGAATAAGCAGTCTAGAGCTCAGGGTGCAGGGTAAGACCCAAAGGGGAATAAGGGTGTTGCCAGAGCGGAAGGGAAACACCGGAGATGCTTAGGAGCGCAGGTGGACAGCAAGGGGAGTGGGCAGGGTTGCCCAAGTGAGGCTCGAGCATAAGGACTTGGTGGTCCAGAGTGAGAGCCGAAAAGAAAAGAATCAAGGGATTGTAACACAGTCTAGTTCTTGTGGGCATTTAGCGTCGGTCTAGGATTCCTGTCTAAGGACTCTGACTACCCTTGTGTCTTGAACGGTGACTATACAAGTCTACCACTTTATCTTCGAGTCCTTCCTTGTCCTTCGTGACTATTGTATTGGTGCATTCTGTTGCACATACTCCCCTCTTCTTGCTACAACTCTATTTTAGGGTTATCTCGATTGCTCCCTCCTAGCATTCACTACAACAAGCCAGTCTTGTTCTCGTTGGAATACCCTTTCAACACCTCTTTTTCTAGTTCTTGCGTTTGAGTGATTCAGCACCTAAGCATTGCTAAGGTTGCCTTCATTCACTAGTAACTCGAATATAATAAGACTGGGAAGTATAAACTACAATACAGGCTTCTTATATACTACTGGACTGTGTGCACAGACCATGTAAACTAACCTGCCCTATAGTACATGTGGTACAAGCATGGCACTGTGGGGGTACTCCATCAGTCAGCAATAACATCACAGGTACATGATGTCATAGGTCTAGATTATGACATCATAGATCTAGATTGGTATCATGTGACCAGTCATGTGATCTGCCAAATAAGATCAAGAGATGAGACAGGTGCCAAGATAAGATAAAAAAGAGGTGCACATCTAGATAAGATAAGCAAGCACTTAAGCATTTCTGCAGGATGTGACAAGATTCACAACAGGGCTTAGCTCACCAGGTAAGGTTCTGAGGTTATTTTATTAGCATATAGTGGTTTGAGTACAAGATGCTATTAGAACTCAGATGCTGAGTTTAAATCTATATACAAGCACTTACTAGATATTATGTAATGCTAGCGCTATAGGTACTACTTTTGTTGAACAAATCTATATCCATTCAACATTACTTTTGAATCACTTTGTT
The DNA here is from genome assembly GCA_038090415.1 of Rossbeevera mucosa. Lineage (NCBI taxonomy): Eukaryota > Fungi > Basidiomycota > Agaricomycetes > Boletales > Boletaceae > Rossbeevera > Rossbeevera mucosa. The sequence goes on along the minus strand of JBBPMR010000659.1, from coordinate 4,556 downwards.
CATGTGTGTAGCATTTCTGTGCAGCATTAAAACCATACTGGTTGGTAGCAGTCACTGCAGCCTTTCAGCATAATGTGACACTTGGCCTCCAGGGCTTATAACCTGTTAAAGCAAAAGTGTTCCATACAGCAGTGCTACACTCAGCATCCACACAAAGAGGGCTAGTACTTACATAGTTGGTTCTGTGGGGTTGACCTTCATATGCATTGTGGTTTGAGTATAAAAGCTTATTCTCATTTAGATGTGGAGTTTGAATCTATGACATGCACTTACATAATGCTAATGCTATATTTGTATTACTCCTATTGAACAGTGTTATATCCATTCAACAGTATTTCCAAATGTATTGGGCTAGGCTAGGCCACCAAAACTCAGCAGAGACAAGCTGGTGCATTTTTAAGTAGCCAGAATAATGAGTGGTGAGGTGATCATGACAACATTCCAGGATGGAATAATGGAGGAAGTTATCAGGAGGGACATAGACACAGCCCTTGTAAGTGAGAACACCAGCATTAAATTGCCAGTTGGAGAGACAAGACTGAAATGCAGGGGGGATCTAACCATCCAATGCTTGGAGGGCCTGCAAAACAAGGGGATTGTCTTTCAAGGAGGTGAAGGCAACCTTAGCAACACTAAGTGCTGTCACTCAAACTCAAAAACTAGGAACAAAAGGTGTTGAAAGGGTATTCCAATGAGAATAAGACTGGCTTGTTCCATTGCTGCATTCAAGTATATATACTACTTACATCCTGTGCTAAGGCTATACTACATGTGTCTAAGATGAGGTATAATGGCAGTGTGAAATGGAAGAGAAGCACTGTTATGAGGCTATGTTGAGGCAAGGCAGTGTAAAATGGAAGAAAAGCACTGCCTGACAATTACAATGTGTTGTTCTAGGCCATGATGTCACCTATGATGTCATATTATGTAAACATGTGCTCTTGATAAGATATGATAAGGGCTGAGTGCTTGTACTACATTTAGAGCACTTGGGACTTAGAGAATCTTTGAAGAAAAGAATAGGCGCTATAGGTGCTTAAGTGAAAAACTAAGGGTGTTTAGCTAGGATTTGCAACAGGAGGAGGAAATGTGGTGATTCAAGGTAACATTGATGAGTCAAATGAAAAGGGAGTTCAGGAGAAGGACCATGTTATTGTTGTCAGGAGTGTCAGGGCAGAAATTGGAGTGACTAGAGAGGGCATCAAGTCCAGTGAGAAGCTTTTCAGTTTTTGTTGGTATGTCATGCATGTGATCCATTCCTATTCCTATATCATTCTACTTACGACCATGCCAGCAACAATGAGACATCTGCTCATCATTCAAACATCTCCTTTTCTTCTCAGTCCATGACCATCAGCGAAACAGACAAACCCTCAGATGATCAGGTGCACATACAACATGTCCGACACACAGTCAACATCACGGATGTACATCCATAGCTTGAGGCCCTGATGGCTCTCCTCAAGAGGGAGAACTGTATAAAGGAAGGTGCAGAGAAATTCCTCAAACTCCCGATCACCGTACAGGGTCCTGTTATCTTCGCATGCAGACCTGTGCTGAACTCGATGTAGAAAACTCTAGTAGAAGTCACTATATTGGAATGTAGTACTGTACCTGTAGAAAACTCTAGTAGAAGTCACTAGAGTAAAGGCTACACTACGAAGGTTTGAAATAGCTATGATTACATAACATGGTGGCTGTACTACCACACACTGTTTGCTATCTGCGTGATCTCCAACACTCCCCCTCCAATGGGAGTGGGTAGCTACTGTGTAGTGGATAAGAAATAATCAAAAGAATGTAAAAATACTTGTAAAGGTTCCACTAAACAAATGATTTCTTGTAGCATCTATGTGTGGGTATGTAGTCCATTGGTCCGTCCAGGTTGCGCTGTGCTCGCACGATTACCTGATTTGGAAGGTCGTGGCATGCATGCTCTCCATTGATAGCAAGTTGACGGCTTGCGTCGTCCTCGTTGACGTGGTGGGTTCGGATGGCTGGTGTGTTGTCCAACATCGTCTGGTGGTGGCTGGGATAGCCTAGGTGTGTGTCTGGCCTTCTCCTTGTTGCGTTTTGGCTGACTTGTGTGGTGCTCATCCAGCAGTCCAGTTTTGAGTTGTTTCAGATCATGGTATGCGCTGCTTGTTGTGGCGCTCATTCCCTGTTGCCTCCTGCTCCTCTTGGCTCCATTTCCACCAATTTGGCATTCTCGATTGCCCTCAATCACTTCAGTCTTGGTTTGGTCACTATCCTGACCTCTTGGGCTGGTTTCTTCGTCTGGTGCATCTTTTCCATCACCACAGTTGTTCTGACCATTTTCAGAACCCCTTTTATTGTCCTTGATGTTGCTCTGCGCAAATCCGGCATGTTCTGACTCACTCTCGGATTCTTGGGCTCTTTGCTTGTTCTGAGTGTGTGCTGGATCTCTAGGTGAGTTTGGCGCATCCATTTCATTGCTGCTGATGTCCCAATCGCTCTCTAGACATTCCAGTGGGTTGCCGTTGACCTCCGGCATGTGTGCGTTGCCTCCTGGACTTTCCGGCTCACCTGGGTCTTCACATGGTGAGATGTCCTTCTTTGTTCATTTCGAGCATTTGTGCTTGCATTCTAACGAGTTCCGCAGCTTCTTTAATGTCTTAGTGGGGTCCTGGGCATCACTAAGTGGTTCCGTTATCGTGTGCGTGTCCCTGGTATGTGTTGAGTTCGAGCTTGCTTTCACTAACTCTCTTCTCTCCCCCTCAAGCTTGCAGCTCTTAGGCTTGTTGTGTCGCTGCACCAGCTCATCAGGCACCTCACCGACCTCGCTGTCACTGTCGTGATCTTGCATGGCATCCGCTTCAACTCGTCTGCTGCCTGCTCTGCCTTCAAATCCCATCTCGCTCCTGGTCTTTTCCTTAGCCTGGGCCTGATCCTTGTCCGTTCAGCATCCTAGTTCATTGGGGAACTCTGGGGGCTCAGTGGGGTGATGGCCCACATCACCCACTGTGTCTGCAGTGTTTTTCGGCATCCAGGATCTGCTGTCTTGTTTTCAGCCTATGTGTGGTGTGCTCTGCACATTTGCACTCGTTGTCTGCCTATGAGTGTTCCTTTGCATTCCCTGGGGCAGATTCAGGCTGTGTGCACGTCTGTCATGTGTCCCAATTCCATCTCGCAGCATGCGGATGTATCTCGAGTCTGTCTGTTGGTGGTCTGAGCGTCTGATGTTGGTTTCATAGGTCCTCGCGTCGGATTCATTACTGGCTGCACTCTGTGCACCAGCTGTTTGCCCACTTGCTCCTTCAGTCCTCTCACTATCACCGTCGACACCCGCTGCCTCTGTGCAACCCATGGTCGCACCTTGGTCCTCTCCACGCAATTCCATTTCACTTGGCATCCATATGGCATGTGTGGTGGTTTTCTCGATTGGTGACATCTTGGCTTGTTTCGTGTGGTATAGGCCATTGCTAACAGGGATTTCTCCTATCAGGTGCTTTGACCCGCCACTGTTATACAGCTCGACAGTCACGGATGATGCTTCCGAGTGGGCGAGGGCTGCGAACAGGATCAACATGACCACGCTCGGCTTCTCTGCAATCGGCTCGGAGCTATCAACGAACCATACACCGTCAGGTTCGGTATCATCGGCAGTGACATTTGCACTCTTTGAAGACTTTGCACTCGGGCCATTGGTCCTTTTTCCCCTCAGTTTCCAACCCTTTGGCACCTGGCCATGCTTGCCTCTGCCCTCTTCCCAGCAGTCGAGTGCTTGGTGGCCACACCATCCACAATTGTTGCAATCTCCATTGAACCTTTGGGTGCGTTCTCTTTTCCCCTTAGCGTCTGCACTGAAGGCTGTGTCATCCTTTTCTCCTTTAGGTTTTATGCTTCCCTGCATAACAAGTTGGTCATATGTCTCTATGACCATCTCGATGAGTTCTGAACTGTCTATTTGGTGGCGTTGCCATCGCATGTTGGATGATACGCAGGTGAGTAGTGCATTATAGGCATGTGGCAAGGATGCAAAAATAATGGTGAATAGGTCGGTTTCCGAGATCGGGTGCCCAATGGATGCGAGTTCTTCGTGAAGAAGCTTTACCTTCTTGAAATGGGCCCGTGCATCTCCACCTTCCTTCAGTTTCAGCTCGTCTAGCTGCCGTCTCATTTCAATGCCTATGACCAATGACCGGCTGCCGAACTTCTTGGACAAGACCTGAAAATATTCGCGTGCAGTTTCCTTTGACATGAGGTCAATAAAGATGGAGTCGGGGAGGGTTACAGCAATTTGCTGTTGAACTATGGCATCTTCTTCGACCCATTCATTGTTGGCCAGTGGATATTCCTTTACAGCTCGAATTTCCTCTGTGGTTGATGGTTTCCAGCCACTAGGTTGTCCAGTTGCGGGTAGGCAACTGCATGGGTATAGATATCCATGGTGGGTCATGGGTATGGGTATCCATGGGTATGGGTAGGGGTATAGCCAACTGATACCCATACCCATACCCATACCCACAGTGTGGGTATATGATGTAACAAGGTATCAAACTGTGCCGGTTGCTTGCAGTGAGCCTATCAGCCTT
>JBBPMR010000658.1:0-16508 GCA_038090415.1 Rossbeevera mucosa | reverse complement strand
CACGTACCTTGTCCTTCCAGCTAATCTGTGCCTTCAGTTCCGTGAGACCAAAGAGTAGAACGACATCGAAATCCATGCAATAATATTCAGACCCTCCCGAAGCTTTCTCTAGCGGTAGAGAGCTTGCGAGTGTAGAAGTGTCAGCAATCACGTTGCACATGGCGGAAAAGTGTTCTGATGAACATTCGAGATCGTTCCTCAGTGGTGTCTGAGGACCCAACTCAAGCCCGACTTACCAGGTTCTTTGTCTACCCAATGAGGATCCGCAAGATCCCCCCTATAGGCAAGAATAGACTCTTTCACACGGGTCAACTTGGCGCGCGAATTCCCCTGTTTAAAGAACGATTGCCGAAATTCTTGTTCTTCCGAAACTTGGATACCCTGTTTGAAAGTTGGACATAGGGACGATTCGAATTGAATTATAAGAGGTACATACCTTCTTCAGTATCGCTTGGAATGCGTTTGGCAAAGCCTTGCTCCCAGATTCCAAAGTGAATTGCGTATGTTCTCTCTCTTTGTGATCGGCAAGAGAAGGGTTATACGCCGTGTTACATTGTATGCCATATGTATGCCTCGATGTTCGAGACGTAACGAGTGGATCGATATAGGACAATACAGCACCATCCGCAACGGCCTTGTTACTGAAGAGGCCGTCAGTAGGATCCAGCCAAGTTTCTACGACAACCTACACATGACCTGATGGTCTGCACAACTGCACATCAGAAAACACCGGGTGCTGTTGAAGACGGCGATACAAGTAATCACTGGCAGCAAAACCACCGACCAGGAATGCATGCTACAGAGCATCATTGATTAATGCGTGCGCATGAGTGTCGAGCTCACTCGCCTTGAATTGGACCCCAGTTTTCTTTGCTGCTTGCCGCTGCTTTTTGAAGGCATCAGCGATCGCCTCCACAGCTGGCTCAAAGAATTCGGCAACATCTTCTCTATACACGAATTCGAGGGTCATTAACACGCATTCGAATCAAATAGTCCTCACCCAGCCAACTTGATCTGGCCAGAGCGAATGCCGTGCTGGAGGTCTTTGTCTCGAACGGTCCCAAACTTGATGTACTGCGGATCGCTCGCATCGCGAAACCTCAGTTTTGTAGTCTCATTGAAAATCTCTTTCATCTGCTTGATGATGTCAGGTGCCCCGTATCGCGAGTCAGAAAGCTTTTCTGTGAAAAAGACGTCATATCATGAACTCGTCTCGAAATGATAACCAGTGCATACCCATGAGAAACGCGTGAGCTCTCTGCGTAACAAAAACAGATCCTTGAAGACGACCTGTGGAGAGAAAACGTCAGGGATGAGGCCTTGTTTCATGACGGAAGTTATTACATTCGGCAGGAGCAATCTCTTTGAATTCTCTTGGAGGCGATAACTTGACGGAGTAAGCGCTCAAGTCGATCGTGCCACCTCCAGCATCCATAATCACAATACCTTGGCGTTCAGATTCGGACTCTTCCTTAGTACTTCCCTCCTCAGGCTCGTCGGTTCCAGCGGCGGGAAGCTTGGAAAGCGACTCAGAATTCAGCTCGTGTGCGACACAGAAATGAAGGCTTGCTTCTCCCTCAGTCAATAAATGAATGCGGGCCGCATGCTCTTCACCGTGAGGTACCAGCCCTGCAGCCTCGGCAGCCATGCGAATATGCTGTTGTTGCAACCCTTCCCATCCATTCGGATGAGTGAGAATGAATTCAATGCTGTTCTCCAATGACTTCCACATAGAATCGCCACTGGCGTGCGATTCGATGATGTACTCGCGAGCGCAGCTGAACAGATACCGCAGAAAATCCCCAAGAACCTGGATTGCACTTAACCCACGGGGAAGCGGAAGTATATCATCGTCTTTGATATGTGACGATGGTATATGTTTGGCTCGCAAGTGAAGTTTCCACCTATGATATCATTCTTCACCAAACAGAGTAGTGACTGGGTCTGGACTCACCACTCTAGTTTATCCCACTCTCCTTCTTCTGCTTGATCGATGATCTGCTGTTGCATCGTCTCCGCACCGACCGCTCTTACGGTGCCTTCGCGATCATAATACAAGGTCGATGGTATCTTGCAATCGCCCCCGACGTGTTCTTGTGCAGGATACCTAATGAACCATATGTTATTCGCCATCCTCACGGGCCTTTCTAAGAAGATAAACTTGCCTCGAAACTCCAAGAATTTTTGGAACCTCACCAGGATCAAGTATGCAGTATGAGACGCCACTATACGTAGTACCGACGTCGAAAGCAAGTATCAACTTGCGCGAGAGGCCGGGATATGGTTCTTGAGAGGGCATTTTGTTGCGAGCTCAGCTGGTGGACGAGTCCAGGAACTTCGAGTTGAAAGTCGAGAGGAAGAATAGTAACAATCAAGTCACCATAGACGGATACGAATAAAATGGGGATACCATGCGTCGCACTGAGTGCAGAATCCATGCGATAGGTGCACGAACAGAACCAGAGGGTGATTGACTCCAAGGGGGTTTGATTTAGCATGAGCAACAGTGCCTGAATAACCGCGGAGGACCGATGATCCTACAGTCGCGTTCTGAAACTGATATGACGTACCGATCACCCGCATCGTTATCAAGTGATGCAGTGATACTTGGCTCGTGGAAATTCTGATCTCTACTTGACGAACTTGTGGATGACGTCGAGTGTTTGTTCAACATTGTCACCGGAGAGTAGTATCTTCGCAATGAGCTCGCAGGATCGTATGGGAGGCGGTAGGAACTTCCAAGGACCGAGCTGCGGCGAAAGAGAGGCGAACGGGCCCAATAATAGGGACTTCTAGAAGGCACTGCCATACTGCTAGTAGGCAGGCTTCAACTGCATGGTCCGCTACAGACACGCTTCCAGAATCTATTTTCGGGGAAGGGATGCATCCACCATAGCCAGCTGACAGACGGAATATCTGTTCGTGCAAATGAAAGTCTCTATAAGGTTACTGCTTCGCTGGCGGCACCAGGAGAGAATTCGGGAGATGATGGAGAAGTTCGTGAATGATGTAAAATTTACAGACCCCAGTACTTGCAGAGTCCGAGTTTACTATCGAATCTCTTTTATGAAATGTATAGTCCTTGGGGACAGAAGTTCGTGCCGAGCAAGTACCACAATCACCGAGGCACACCCACATGTGTGAATGAATTTGGAGCATTCGGCCGTTGCGAATGTCGGCCCGGGGTAAATGCATCCGAGTGAAAAACAAATTTGATTGTCTCTTTTAAAAATTTATCGATAAGTCGTAGAGAAAAGGGGAGCGGATAGGATTTCAACACGAAGCATCGGGGTAACAAATTGGAGTCGAACGTGTCGGCTATAAGCTACATCAACTGCTAATAACTTGACAAACTTACTCTGGCTGTGATATCCGACTTCAAGGTGAACTTTGTATCGCGCACTTGTCTAGCTTCTTCCGTACTCGAATCCTCCTAGGTGGCCAGCTAAAGCATATTCCCCAACAGAAATTCTTTTACAGATTCTCTCCCTCACGACCCTAGAGACATCATCCGATGGCGGACGGTAAGTTAAGGAAGCAGAGCTGTCAGTGTTGTAGAATAGAATTATTCGCTCCGCACATACGCATCGCTTAGGTAATGCCTTAGCTTATGTATATTGTGTAGCACGCGCACTACTGTACCTTGTCCGCTATCACGAATAACATCTGCCGCATCGTCACGCCTCACCCGCAAGTTGCGCTCCCGGCACACGACTTTTCAACAGTCATGTGTTCCGTTCCACACGAATGAATGCATTTCTGCCAGCAGCCGCGTTCATCTCATCGGCGGTCGATGGTTCATCGCGTGCAAATTGGAACAGCAATTTTCATTGCATGATACCCACCCCAGTCCGAAGTCGCATAAACTCCCATCGGTGCTGTGGTTTCATACAGACAAGATAATATCTTGGCGCACGATTCTGGCTATGTCGAAAGAAGGGCAGTGGGTTGCTTATGTGTTACTGACGGCCAAGGACACCTCGCACTGGTATGTCTTCGTTTCATGCGAATATATGCGTCCATCTCTCATTCTGTACCAATAGGATCCTCTTGGAGCTTTGGTGGGATGCAGAGACTGGATGTCCGTGTAATGCCACTGCGATAGTGGTACCAGGCTCTAGCGGCACACACCTACACGTCTCTGCACGGGCATGATTCAGACATTCACGGTTCATTTACTTGTCAGTTCACTTAGTGTTTGACATGACGACTCAGGCATTCTATGAATTCCCCACGTTCACTCTTGCACTCGTATGTGGCGACCAGATGCAGATATACAGTATACCTAGATAACAATCGTCGGCCGACAGGATCAAACAAGGTCTCGAATCCATCTCGCCTTTCCGAAGCCCGGTGTCCGACCCAGCGTCAAGCTCACAAATACACATGTGATCGTCCTTCGTGATTACTCGCGTGTGCGGAAGCGGAACCCTGTTATCGCCCAAGTGTTCACTGTTCCCGATGATCAATGCGCTCTCGTGAATGGGAAGGGGGTCCTTCACCTCTCTCACGAAGGAGTATTCTACAGTCTACAAACGGACTGTGATATTATACGGAATTCTGTCACTGACCCCATAACCGGATCTATCAACGTAAGGTTACTGGAGAGAAGGGAGCAGCCCGGGTTACAGCGTCCTGCTCCCGGACCCTATTGTATCGACTTGATGCTGCACAAGCTCCTGAGGATTGTCTCACGAATGACCACCAGACGGCACAGCGTTATCGTGAATGGATGTGTACCGACGAAGATAACGACCTACGATAGATGCTGGGATATCTCCGATGAAGGTTATGCAAGGGGTTTATCCGAGTTCGAGTGCAATGCAGCCAATCCACCCTTTCGTGAACGACAGGTCGTCAAGTTCGCAATTGACGCCACTGGAGATCGCTGCGTGGTTGATTACGGTACTCACCCCTTGACGGAGCCCGCGCTGCTCCACTCCAGTGCAATGGATCTATTCCTATACAGTATGTCGTTGGACGGTGGAAGTGGGATACTATCTTGTGTCCGTTCCCGCCCGAATACTGTTCTGGTGAACATACGCGTCGAGTAGTGACCATTCGAACCTCCTTTTGAGTTCAACGGGCACAGTACTTGATATGCCTCGTGTATGCCAGCTCGCATTCCTTATACAGTGGACAATCCAACAGTGATCCCCAGATTGCCGAGGGCGTAGGTTAACCTCGTTGCTTGTGCCAGTGGGGCCTGGAACGATCAGCTTCTAGCGTTCCATTTCAAGTTCGTTTCGGATAGTGCTGTGAAATTATAGCTGGGCCACCAGCAACCCGTACGAATACGTCATTGTACAATTTTGTCGACAAGTGTATTGAAGCAAGGGGGTGCCCGTTAGATCAACTCTGAAACGTTGACTCAGAATTCACATCGATCCCCAGGCGTGTGTCGCGGATCTTATTTCATGCTCATTGACCAATGTCAATGCTCGATGGGAAATTCATATTGATACACACAAAGTAAGCGATTGCATGAGAGGATGAGGCACAACTACAAAGACTAGTCGTCGTACACGATCGAAGCGGGACTTCTGTTGACACCATCAAGTTAGCAGAATGCACCATATCAGATATAACTATACCAGTCGCACCTCTTCTCCACGCCCTAGTTTATTGAGCCGCTAATGTAAGTGAACCTACCAGCGTTCTATCAACAAAACGGCGAGACATACCTTATCGATCCAGCCGACTTGTGCTTTCAGCTCCGTGAGGCCGAACAACAAGATGATATCGAACTCCAATCGATAATACACCCCTCCGCCGGGTGCTCGCTCGGGTTTCAATGATTCGGCGAGTTTGGAAGTATTGGCTATTACAGTGCACATTTTGGAGAAGCATGCTTGTTGGAGATTGTTAGTGCCGCACACGTACAATCACCATTGCGCTTACCGGGTTCCTTATCCATCCAAAGAGGTTCAAGAAGATTTCCACGGTATGCAAGAATATCGTTCGTCACACTGGACAGATTAGCTCGAGAAGAACTATCCCTAAAGTATGATCGTTTAAATTCTTGCTGCTCCGAAACCTGAACTCCCTGGACGAAAAATGAGCAACGCGAGCGACCTACATAAACGGTACGTGGCACAGATACAGACCTTCTTAAGAATTGAAGAGAAAGCATTTGGTAATACTACGATTCCAGAGTCCGTATTGAGCTGTGTATGTCTCCTCGTATGGTGATCTGCAAGTGAAGAGTCGTATGGTGTGACACATTCTATGCCGTGTGTGAGTCTGGACGTCCGAGATGTGACGAGTGGGTCAATGTAAGATGATACGGCGCCATCTGCAACAGCCTTATTGCTGAAAAGATGTAAGCAGGACTCAATTACGAGCTATCCACAATGCATACGCGTGGCTCGAAGGTCTGCACAGGTGAACTTCTGAAAATACAGGGTGTTGTTGAAGACTGCGGTATAAGAAGTCGCTGGCAGCGAATCCTCCAACTAGGAACGCATGCTATGGGATAGCGTCAATCCACGAACATGTGGGCGGTGTCAAAGTCGAGCTCACCTTGATTTGCATCCCGGCCTTTGATCTCGTTGCTGCTTGTCGCTGTTTCTCGAAAGCTTCAGCGATTGCCTCCACGGATGGTTCAAAGAATTTGGCAACGTGTTCTCTGCATGAAGGTTTGAAGGCCATTGGTTCGCATTCGATGTAGTGAAAACCTTACCCAGCCAATTTCAGCTGACCAGAGCGAATATCGTACTGAGGTTCTTTGTCGCGTACAGTTCCAAACTTAATGTATTGCGGATCCCCGCCATCCCGGAATCTCAATTTTGTGGTCTTGTCAAAAATCTCCTTCATCTGCTGGACCACGTCAGGTGTCCCGTATCGAGAATTGGCAAGTTTGGCTGTAGTGAACGGAATGTTATCAGAAGGGTCGAAATGACCAATAGTACCCACCATTGAGGAATGAGTGTGCTCTCTGCGTGACAAAAACAGATCCTTGAAGACGACCTATAGGGATCGCGTCAGAGCAGGAACTTGATTTAGTTGAAAAGGAAGATATAACATTCGGCAGGTGCGATCTCTTTGAATTCCCTTGGAGGAGACAACTTAATAGAGTAAGTACTCAGGTCGATGGTACCACCTCCAGCGTCGATAATCACAATGCCTTGATGATCTGATTCTTCTTCATCTTCGGCCTGATCTTCAGAACTGATGACGGGGAGGTTGGAGAGCGAGTCCGAAGTCAGCACATTGGTGACGCAAAAGTTAAGACTTGCTTCTCCCTCCGTCAGTAGATGGATGCGGTCCGCATGCTCGTCTCCGCGAGGTACCAGCCCTGCGATCTGAGCAGCGAGACGGATCTGTTGCTGTTGGAGCCCTTCCCATCCATTCGGATGTGTGAGAATGAACTCAATGTTGTTCTCCAGTGACTTCCACATGGAAGTGCCGCTCGCATGAGACTCGACAATATAGTTGTGCGTGCAGGTAAAGAGATAGCGCATAAAATCGCCGAGAACCTGGACTGCACTTATACCGCGAGGAAGGGGTGGTATATCTTCATCCTTGATATGCGACGATGATAAATGCTTGGCTCGTAAATGGAGTTTCCACCTATATGATCACTATAAGCGAAGAAAGGACAATGTCTCCACTCTGAGCCTACCATTCGAGCTTGGTCCAATTTTCCTCTTCTGCTTGTTCGATAATATGCTCCTGTAGGGTCTCGGCACCGACAGCCTTGACGGCACCTTGACGGTCATAGTACAAGATTGAGGGTATCTTGTTGTCGCCCCCGACATGTTCCTGGGCGGGATACCTGAGAGACGGCATGTACTAGGTGCAACCGGTATCTCTAGGAATGTGCCCACCTCGAAACACCGAAAATCTTTGGAACTTCGCCAGGATCAAGTATGCAGTATGAGACGCCACTGTATGTAGTGCCGACGTCGAAAGCGAGGACTAGCTTGCGAGAGAGACCACGATACGGTTCTCGGGATGGCATGTTGTATGCGTGTCACTGGGTTTGAGGCAATGCACCCTTAAGCCATTGAGAGCGGTGGAAGGGCACGCGACAGTCACGATGTTGTGGTCCAAGCGCCTTCGCTGAAGCTCCAGCCCTCGAACACGAACCAGTACCATCATGTCAAACGGTGCACTACAACCACCCCAGGTGATCCTACTACATACTGAGTGAGTGAGAAACTAATTGTCAGCGAAGCGACCGCGCGAAACGTCCAGTCTCGAGTGTGTTTAATCTTTCTCTGGTCCGTGTACGGTGCATTGACAATTTCTTGATTTTTGTAGTGTCGAGTGTCCATCCCCACCTGATCTCACGGGACAACTTGTCAAAATAAACGATCAATGTGTCGCTGGAGGAGCTTTTGGCGATATTTACAAATGTAGGCACAATGGTCAGGAGGTACGAGTATAGTTTACAACTCAACTTCCTAATATTGATCCCCGGTTTTCTTCAGGTTGCGGTGAAGGCATTGCGATTTGGTGTGAACGAAATTGCGAGAGATAAACTCGACAACGTAACCCTGAGTCTAAGCGGTCGACGAGTATGATCTAAATCTCCCTCTAGATGTTGCGCAGGGAGCTTGGTATTTGGAAAAGGATAAGCCACAATAACATTGTTCCATTCCTCGGCATCGCACACGGCTTTGGCATTTGTGGCTCAATTTCTTTGGTATCGTTGTGGATGTCCAACGAGTCTCTCCTCAAATTTTTGGAGACACACAACGACAAGCTTGAAACGATGCAAAGGCTTCAAATTGTGCGTTTAATCACTCATGTACTGCTGACTTTCTTTCTAATTTCTTATAATGTGAAAGTTGCTCGATGTCGCGAGAGGGCTCCACTACTGTGAGTCATAGACCAACGTTGCAGAGCTAATAAATGACCCCAAGCCTAGTGCATTCATCCCGTATTGTTCATGGTGACTTGTACCCCGTACGTGCAACCGAATCCGTTCCAATATCTTTCCCTTCCGACCGTGACGCAGAATAACATTCTTCTCGATGCGGACTATACCGCGCGTTTAACCGATTTTGGATATGCTTCCCTATTGAGGAATAGCCCTGATGCACTGGAATACCTTCAAAGGTCCACCGTACAACCGGGGGCCATACGTTGGGTCGCTCCCGAGCTACTTGATCCTGAAGAGACGTTCCGTCTATCGACCGAATGCGATATTTATTCCTTTGGGTGCAATGCTCTGCAAGTATGTCTCGTAAATATGAATGATAGTTACATTCTAATATTTTTGCAGGTGTTTTCTGGGAAGAAGCCGTGGTCGGAAGTTCGTAAAGACACCGCAGTCATCATCCGCTTGACAGAGGGGCAGAATCCAGGTAGACCAAAATCCCCAACGATGAATAATTCTCATTGGAACTTCATTCGGCGTTGCTGGTCATCGCCACGGAAGAGACCTGCAGCAGATCAGCTAATTACTTCCCTGGAACAGCTCATAAGAGATTGCCCACCGTCTAGACCTCTTCGCGACTTGTTTAGCTCATCGAGTAATTCATCGGGCCTCAACAAATCTACCCCGGGGATCCCAAGCAGTAATTCCACTATGACAACCCCAGTTTCTATTCGCAACCGAACCGCACCCGCTTTCAGTGGATCTTGGAAGACTTACAGGCGCTCCTCATTTAAGCCGGATCCAAGTGATTTTATCATCATGTGCGCATCCTTCTAGGACCGTTGTTGTTATACTGAAGTAGTTCTGCACCACTAGTTTCATGGGTCCAACTGGTGCTGGGAAGACTAATGTGGGTGGTTCATATTTTCTAGACGTCAAATCTCAATGTCGTACTTGGTCAGTTTATTAACCACCTCACTGGGCTGGCAGAGTCGCGCAATGCGCGTGACCTAAAGTCCGACACCCAGGATGTCACCCCATACATCATCTACCATCCCAGTGGCTTCCGTATTGTATTGGTGGATACCCCTGGATTCGATAACACCTATCGGTCAGATTCCGATATTCTGAGGGTAATCGGTGACTGGCTCATGCAGAGGTACATCGCGCTCTACATTTTTTTGAGCTCCTGCGCCTAACATATACGAAGGTATCCGGATGGAGAGACACTCAAAGTCGCCGGTATAGCCTATCTCCACCGAATTACCGACAACCACATGTCTAGACCTGCTTACAAGAACCTTCAAATCTTTGTTCAGCTCTGTGGTAACTTACCTTTACATCGAGTTCGTCTAGTCACGACTATGTGGGACAGGGCAAAGGACACGAGGGCCGCGAAAGACAGAGAGACAGAACTTAGAAATGACTTCTGGAAGGATCTCATCAAGGACGGCGCGGTCACGAGACAGTTCAATAATACATCCACTTCTGCAGAGGCCATCCTGGAAGAACTGCTAGCTCTGGGGAATGAGGGCGACGAGTTACTTCTTCAAGAAGAACTTGAACAAGGCAAACGTCTTAATGAAACGGAGGCAGGCAAGGTTCTATACTACTCTCGCTTCCAGCAACTCCTGGTAAAGCAGAAGAGGGCGCTGAAGGAGCTCGCGGACGAAGCAAAGAATCAAAACGACCCGGCACTGGCCAAGAGTCTGCAGGAAGAATATGATAAAGTTAACGACCAATTACAGAAGACATTCGAGGAGATTAGAGAGATGAAGATTCCCTTCCATAGGTGGTTTTCCTCCTTGTTCAAGGGAAAATCTCGTAGTGTAAGTTTACCCTTCCCCCTCACTTCCATGAATTATCTTATCGAATGCCTCATTCGTTTTTACAGAAAGCGCTCACGTTCGACTAATGATAGAAGGCTCAGTGGCGCTTGTCCTTCGTACTTAGTATCCATGTATTCCGCATCTAGCTTATATATGATTGCCGACCATCAGTTTCGGGCTAGGCTGGGCACTGCTAAAACAATACAAGTGTGCAGTGTGAGGCCTTCACCAGAAGTGAATGGTAAAACTTGGAAGATGCACGGCGAAGGTGGGTCATTGCGAGATGTGGATAAGCTTTGGGCAATAAGACTCTACAAGTAATGCAGATGGATTCTCATTTCCCCTCCCCCTTTGCCAGTGAAGGTCTACATCTGAGCTTAGACAAACCGTCAAACTGAAGCAGAAACCTGAGGAAGTCAAATAAACAAGAATCTGGCGCTCGTCTTGAAAACGAATACTCCAACTTGTATCAACAGTGGGGTATCAACGTCGCTTCAAATCCATGGTATCTTCATACACTACTGACGCTGGACTCCTGAAAGTGGTTCAATGGTGCCGGTGAGTACACGGCATATTTAATTAATATTTCAACGTCTAGTACTCACCTGACTTCGACGCCCTAAAGAAAGCGCACAAGGTCTAGGGCATCAGCGGGATTGTCAGATCCATGTAAAAGAAATACCTTGTCGATCCAGCTGATCTGTGCCTTGAGTTCCGTCAGGCCAAAGAGCAACACAACGTAGAACAAAATGGAATAGTAAGTTCCCGCGCCATCGGGAAGCTGATGGGCCTGCATGCTTCCCGTGAGTTTCGACGTGTCTGCACGTACGGAACACAAGGTCGTGTAAGCGCCTTCACCGAACAGAACGGTCAGTAGTGGCTAAGAGACGTAGGTGAGAGAGCCAAAAACTCACCGGGTTCTGTGTCCACCCAACGAGGGTCTAAAAGCGCGCCTCTATAGGCTACGATGTCTACATGGATGCTACCGCAATGGGAGAGGTCAAACTCTTCGATCATGAAAGGTTTCTTGAACTCTTGTTCTTCCGATACCTCGGTACCCTTTATGTGCGCACTCGATTTGTCAACAATGGGTTCAAAAGATTGGAATTTGCCGACCTTTTTGAGAATAGACTCAAAGGCGTAGGGCACTTCCAGATAACCAGTTACGCCTTCGAATGCATCGTCTCTCCTTGCAACGTGCTCGGGGTCGTGTTCGTCGTACAGTGCATTGCAGTGAGTTCCATATGTGAATCTTGCAATCCGAGATGATACAAGATTATCGATGAAGTACGAGACTGCCCCGTCGGCCACAGCTTTGTTACTAGCAATGATCATCCTCAAAATGGACACCACAGATATTATTCAAGATAGAAGACTTACACGTGCTGACGAGGGCGATAAAATGTGATTCCAAGGGCACTCATATGCTCCATAAGCTTTGCGTACAGCCAGTCGCTCGCTGCAAAGCCACCCACTAAAAACACGCTCTGTCCCGGGCCGTAGCCTCGATAAACATACTTGTCATAGGAGAGGGTTCGGACTTACAGTGATCGGTATCGATGCAGCTAATCGCTGTTGCTCAAAAGCTGAAATGATCTCATTGACGGATGGCTCAAACAGCTGGGCCACGTCTTCCCTGATTTCGTGATACATAAGTCAAGATCTGCGAATGCATGCACCGCATTACTTACCCAGACAGCTTGAGCTGGCCAGAACGGATCTCATACTCCGGGTCTTTGTCCCGCACACCACCAAACTTGATGTATTGTGGCTCATCAGCGTTTCGGAACCTCAGTTTCGTGGTCTTATCAAAGATCTCTGACATGTTATCCAAGTTCTCCTCGCTTCCATATCGCGAGTTGGCTAGTTTAGCTAAGAGGATGATGGGTCAGAAAGGATAGTTTCGAACGACGACACGACCGACCTCTGAGGAACGCATGGGCACGATATGTGACGAAAACGGATCCCTGGAGTCGACCTGCCTCCGTGGTCACCAGTTAGCCAGTGTTAGTCCGTGTTATTAGATAAAGTATCAACTCACACTCTGAAGGAGCGATTTCCTTGAACGACCTGGGAGAAGGTTTCATAGAGTACGCAGAAAGGTCAATAGTTCCACCACCGGCGTCGATAATGATGACCCCTTGATAGTCTGGCTGTGGTTCCACTTCCACTTCCTCCGGCTCGTCCGAGCACAAAATCGGCGTCGTGTCGAACGCACCCGATGTGAGAATATCAGTGACGCAAAAATGAAGACTCGCTTCTCCCTCCGTAAGGAGATGAACCCGCAACTCGCCCTCCTCCCCAGTGGGCACAAGACCTCCGAGCTCAGCAGCACGTCGGATTTGCTGCTGCTGTGGGCCTTCCCACCCATTGGGGTGCGTCAGAACGAACTCGATATTGTTCTCGAACGACGCCCAAAGACAGGTATGCGCTTCCGTGATGTATGCTTTCGAGCACCTGAATAAGTATCCCATGAAGTCGCCCAAAACTTGTACGACCGTCTTTCCTTCTGGAAGGGGAGGGATATCGGCATCCGTGAAGTGAGACGCCTCCAGGTGTTTTGCGCGCAGATAGAGCTTCCACCTGCAAGTCGAATGCCACAGTGGCATTCGTCAGCAGCGCTACCAAATTTGCGAAGATATCCTCACCATTCTAGCTTCGTCCATCGCTCGCTTGTGGCTAGTTCGACGATATGTTTTTGTTGGGTCTCCGCACCGACCGCACGAAGCGAACCCGAATCGTCATAATACATGATGGATGGTATCCTGCTATCGCCGCCGGTACTCTCTTGTCCCGGGAATCTGTCCGAGCCATCGTCCAACGTTCAAAAAGTGGAGGGACCCTCTTACTTTGACACGGCATGGATGACGGGGGTCTCCCCAGGGTCGAGGATGCAGTAGGAGATTCCGGTGAAGGTGGTGCCGACATCGAACGCCAGTACCAACTTGCGAGACAGGCCTGTATACGGTTCTCGTGTAAACATGTGGGGAAAACGATTGAGTATACGGTGGGTCGTGCCAGCTTTCCACGTTTATAATCCGTTGCGCCACCCTGGATATGTATCACGAAAAGCGAGGAGGAGCATGACGCATCTCAGGCTAGGACCGCCCACTAACCCTGAAAGTACAACGGCACAGTGTTCAGGAACCTGGATAGGAGAGGAAGATACTGAGCAAAGTGATCGCGCCTACAATCGCATAGTGTGTTTTGTGCCAGGCTGCGGCGCGCTGTGATGACGGTATGGCAGGAGGTCAGTTGTTGATGGCAAACACTAATAAGTGCCATATCGAGAATCGAAATCGATGTTCGTACCCTACATGAGGCAAGGATGCCCAGAAGTTTCGATGCGGGTAACCATCATCATGGTCAACACGAGTCATAACTTTCTAGAAAACATTTGTGTGTGGGACCTTCCCCTGAAGTGAATTAACTATTCAAAAGTTGGCATCCGGGTCAGTAGTTGACGTCATGGTAGTCAAGGACCGACCGAGACGCTGTCGGACCGCAATTTCCCTATCAACAAGCCGAGTCCACGCACAAAATCCAAGGTGAGGATTCCAATGAGTACTAATGTACAATTACAGTAATGTTCGAGCCTCATGCAGTATCATCAAACGCCAACACAGCCGGGGTCCTATTACACAATACTTCCGTTAGCCCTATCCGATTTCACAAATGCAAAAAAAAAAATCACCGAACTTCGACCCCCTGGTCAAACCCCAGGCGTAAGCAAAATAAGACAAAAACAAAACAAAAACACTCACGTTTTCCATCCAGCTCACCTGCGCAACGAGCTCTGTCAACCCAAACAACAAAATGACCTTCACCTCTAACGCATAGTACAGCGATCCCTCAGCGGTTCGTCTCGGCGATAGCGACTTGGCAAACTTGGTCGTATCCGCACGCACAGTGCACAGCGTCGAGAATTGATCTGTGGACAATGTTCGGCAGGCTGGATGACACCCCCCCTGAAACACACACCTCGTTCGCTGTCCGTCCACGTCGGCTGATCCAGCGGACCTCGATAGGACGTGATGCCGATGTCCATGGAACTGCACGCCGCTTGAGATGACCGGCGTATCGCAAACGACTCTTGGAACTCTTGCTTCTCGGCAACACGTGTTCCCTTGCAAACGAGCCGTTAATGCAAACTCGATCAGAGAGTTACATCCCGTCGACTCACCCTCGTCAAAATGGATGCAAAAGCGTTCGGTAGGGCTAGCTGCCCAGACGGCCCGCGATATATGTTCTTTTTCCTTGCGCAGTGTTCAGCGTCCAAGGGGTTATATGGAATGCTGCACTCGGTGCCATACGTCCACTTGGCGACCCGTGATGCGACGAGGTGGTCGATGTGGTAGGATATTGCACCGTCTGCTACAGCCTTGTTCCTGAACCCTAGGTGAGCTCGTCGTTTGTGCATGTGATCTACCTTGGAGAACGCACACGTGACTATCGGGTCGACAGAGGTTGATGTTGAGGGCATCAAAATATCTCCGAAGACTCGAGAACAACCATTCGCTTGCGGCGAAACCCCCTACTAGGAAGACGGACTGGAAAGGGGTCAAACACGGAACGCAAGAAGCTTATGGGCCAGCCTCACCGTGATGGGGGTCGAAGAGGCCTGTTGTTGCTTCTTGAAAGCATCAATTATTTCCCTGATTGAGGGATCGAAAAGTTCTGCGACCATCTTGCTAAGGGGATCTTAGTATCTGGTTTCACGGATCAAAAGAAACTCACCCCGAGAGTCGAAGCTGACCAGAACGTATATCATACTGGGGATCCTTGTCGCGGACGGTGCCAAACTTGATGTATTGGGGATCCTCGGCGTTACGGAGACGAAGCTTGGTCGTCTTATCAAAGATCTCCGTCATCTGTTTCAGTATATCTGGGTTACAATACTTTGAACCTTCCAGCTTCCCTATGGCGCCATGAGGGTCCGCCTTCCAGGAAACCACATGTACAGAAGCTTACTCTTAAGCAGGCCCGCAGCCCTCCGCGTAACCAACACGGATCCCTGCAAGCGGCCTGGTTCGATTAGACGTTGCCATCCCTGGAAGATGCGACTCACACTCAGCAGGTGCAATTTCCTCAAACGCCGCAGGGGACAACTTCATGGAATACGCGCTCAAATCAATTGTTCCTCCTCCAGCGTCGATAATGACGACGCCCTGCTCGCGCGGTTGGTCTTCCTCTTGACCCGGATGCTCGGGCGAAAGTATAGGCATCCTCGACAGGGTGTCTGACGCCAGAATGTTGGAAACACAGTAGTGCAAGCTCGCCTCGCCCTCCGTCAAGAGATGTACGCGCTCCTGATGCTCGGGTGAACCCGAGATGAGACCTGCCATGACGGCCGCGCGCCGGATCTGCTTCTGTTGTTGTCCTTCCCATCCGTTCGGATGTGTGAGCACGAACTGGATGTGATTCTCGACCGACTTCCAGAGGTTCACGCCATGCGAGTCCTCGATGTATTTCTGCGTACAGTGGAAGAGGTAGCGCATGAAGTCTGCTAGGACGTCCACGGCGGACTTGCCCAAGGGGATGGGAGGGAGGTCGTCGTCGGCGATATGCGAAGCGGCGAGGTGCTTCGCGCGCAGGTGGAGCTTCCACCTGTGGGGCGTGCATAAGGCGCAGAATCGGATGAGGCGAAAACGTACCACTCGAGCTTGACCCATTGCTCGTCCTGTGCTTGCTCGGTGATGTGATCCTGCAGCGCCTCCGCGCCAAAGGCACGAGGGGTGCCATGCTGGTCGTAATACAGGATGGAAGGTATCTTGCAATCACCGCCTACATGCTCCTGTGCCGGGTATCTTTTTGACGCCATCAGCGGTCAAGCGGGGGGCACGAGGGAGGGG
>JBBPMR010000657.1:0-16566 GCA_038090415.1 Rossbeevera mucosa | reverse complement strand
ACTGTGAAGTTAGATATGAAACCAATTTTCAATGAGTATGGCAAAGCGTCTGCAGAGCAAAAAGTAGACATGATTTTGAGAGTCATTATGCACAATAGAATTGGTGTGTTATGTACAGTTTTTGAAATTTTATGCATTAACCCTGATTTATGTATGTAATTAATAAATGTGAAAATAATGTTGATTATTATGCAGAATAGACTTGGCATGTCAGTGAGAACACTATGATTCCATTTTGGTTTTTATATAGTAAATGTTCACACTTAGCAAGTGAATTGACATGTTTTCTGATATAGAAGTACTTGAAATGTCCAGTAAAGAGTAGATGACAAGAGTTAATGTAATATTGCTGAGACAATGCAGAATGACTGTAGATATAACACAAGGGTACTAAAGGTACCCTGTTAGTCAGAAATATGAGGATGAGGAGAAACAAGGTGAGCGAAGTGAGCTGAGTTTCAATGGTTATTGGTATGATGAGTGGTGTTGAAACAGAAGACAGCAGTAGGAGATCAGCCTACAGCAGACTGTTTTGTCATTTGACACATCAGTTCTGTTTTGCTTGGTCTGAACAAGCAACTATGCATACCAGGGTTTTATACTTTTTGATAAGCTGGGGGGGCTGTGTACAGTCAGTGGTTCCAATTGGTAGATAAGAAATCACACCATAAATGCTACAGATGGCATGATAATCATTTCAGGGGTCAGCAAAAAACATTACAAGTCTTTCCAGTCAGCCAAAACATCTGCAAATAGCAATTAGTGCTCTTATCTATGCTGCTGTGCACCTTATCATCCAATAGGATCAATTCCAGTAACCCTAACAACCTATTAATAGTTCCAATTTGATCCACCAGTCTGGGGATCACCAATTAGGTCTAGGCCCTCACATAGATTTGGCCCAAAGGGCCTTACTCTGTTAGGGTTAGTTAGGTTAGGGTTAGGGTTAAGGTTACTATAATTAGCAGCCAAACCACTAGCTTCTTAAGCCATGTATGTAATACTCATGGCTAGATTAGTCCTGGTTAGAATTTAGATTTCTAGGTAATTATGATTAGTATGCCTGTTATTTTAATTAGGGCACAGTATCACATACCATAAACAGCCATGACATCCATAGTGCTTTTCGCACAATATCAACAATGGTCGAAAACTAGCATGCTGCACCTTCTCTTTTCCTCTTCACACACTTTACTAATACCTCTCTACATAGGACTAGGCAGTAGATGAGTCCCCCAAGGGCCTGTGGAGCCCAGCCAGAGGTCCAGTTACATTGGCCTGGATTAACCAGAGCCTGTTTGCTGAGGCTACCAGGGGCCATGGAATTACTAGTCTAGGCTCAAGTGGGCCGGTTAATATAGAACTCATATACCCACATGAATTGCAGGGCAAGCGTCTGGTGCCTGGTTCCTAAGGGATCAGGGTATTTTTGAGACAGGAAGAAGCAGGTAAGCTACTGCTTCTTGTTGGTAATGACATCCAATGCACCCCTAGAGGTGCATTTCAAGAAGATCTTGTTTGAGTATCAGCTTCAGGTCAATTCAGAGCAGAGAAGATTTGTTGCAAACTGTGCAATCCAGCAATCTAACTAGACCTTAACCCCACTCTATGGTTCTCAATCTAAACCCCTAGTATCCCTCTATTCGGCTACGAGTACCAGCGCACTTACTATCATCTTATTGCTTCTCTAGTTATCTTATCAGACCTTGTTAGCGCCTGCCACTGGCTTCTGCCCCTTGTTGACTAAGCACAGCACTGCCCCATGGTCTGGACCTCTACCCCTTCATCCCTTCACATAGTCTCGGTCCAGCCCCTTCCACTTATCTATGACATCATGGTCTAGCCTGCCTCATGGCTACCTTATGTCTTTCATATCTCTTATTTATGACACCATACCCTTGACCCAGGCCTCATGGTGTACTGTCTTGCCTCACCTATTATACATGTACATAGCCTTTAGCCTCATGGATCACCACCTGGTACATAGCCTTGATCCTCATGGTAGACACATGTACTTTAGGGTAGACAGTAGTCACAGGGTATATATAGAGTGCCGTTGTGAGCTAGACTCCCCAGTCTAGTTCTCTTGGTTCTTGGCATCCTTCATAGCCTGTACTGGCCCTTGACTGGTCCCTAGTGCCTTTCCTGAGTTTCTAGTGCTCCATTAGCGAGTCATTACCATTATCTTCGAGCACTACCCTCTTGTCTCAGGTCACTGTACTGGCGGCTATATCCCTCTCCTCTTCTAGCACCCTATTCTAGGGTTACTTGATAGTGTTCGCTACAAGATTGGGATCTTTGATACAGTGATGGTGATCAAGAAGGCGGCCTGATTAAGCCCAAGTTGCTAGAGCCTTCACACGCAATTTCAGCTGGTGCTGAAGAGTGAGTACTAGCGGCAGTGAAGGCAATCTTGCAATGCTAGGTGCTGTCACTCAAACTCAAGAACTAGAAACAGAGTAGTTGAAAGGGTATTTCAACGAGAACAAGACTGGCTTGTTCCGTTGCTGCATTCAAGTATATATACTACTTTACATGAGGTGACCATGAGGTCGATGCTATGCTAAGGCTATATCTAAGGCTATACTACATGTGTTTGAGGTGAGGCAAGGCAGTGTGAAATGGAAGAGAAGCACTGCCTGATGATTACAATGTGTTGTTCTAGACTATGATGTCAGAGGTCTGGACTATGATGTCATATTAGGTAATCAATGCTGTGATAAGATAAGATAAAGGACTGAGTGCTTGTACTACATTTAGAGTGCTCTGGACTTGTAAAAACTAAGTGAAAAGAATAGACGCCATAGGTGCTTAAGTGAAAACTAAGGGCATCTAGCCAGATTCGCAACATTACCCCCCTTCTAGGGAGGAGATTCCAGATCCTCGGAGTCACTAGGCCATGTGTTGGCACACTCCGGAGAGAAGATAGACTCTATTTCGAATTCTTCATCCTCATAGACCTGATGAATCGCTTTTGAATGATTCATGTCGAATTCGTTCAATGTGTCTTGCACATGAGTAAGGTTACAAGCAGGCTCCCAAGTCCTGCTGTCATCTCCATATCCTTTCCAGTGCACCAGATACTGGAAACCTCTTCCTCTTTTTCATTGATCAACAATAAAATCTACTTCAAACTCCTGAATACCCTCGTTGTCGACCACCAATGGACTGGGGCATACGATGGGTTGACCATCAAGGGGTTCTAAATAGGGTTTAACCCTTGAAACACTAACTGTCTTATGAGCATGGCTGCCTTTTG
Source organism: Rossbeevera mucosa (assembly GCA_038090415.1). Classification (NCBI taxonomy): domain Eukaryota; kingdom Fungi; phylum Basidiomycota; class Agaricomycetes; order Boletales; family Boletaceae; genus Rossbeevera; species Rossbeevera mucosa. The sequence goes on along the minus strand of JBBPMR010000657.1, from coordinate 13,307 downwards.
GCAATGCCAAGGTTACAGCATTTTGTTCTTTTAAATCCATAATTCTGTATGGTCATATCCATCTATTGTTTAATTTAGGGCACTGTTTATCTGGGCCCAAAGATAAATGATTGGAGCTTAACCACACTTGACTTCCTATCTTGTAGGGGGGTGCTTTCAATCTATGGCAGTCAATTTGTTCTTTGATCTGCTCTCTAGTTTGGGCCAAGGCTAGCTTAGTGCTGTCGCGATTTGATCACATCTGTGAAACTAAATCTTCGGCTGCTGGAGCTGAACTTGAAACGTGTTCGAAACCCAATCTAGGTGTGAATGTTTTGTTCACTTGGAACAGAGAGAACCCAGTAGCTGATGACTGGGTGTTGTTATACAGTGACTCCAAAAACCGTTCCAATGTTTAACCCCAAACTGGAGCATGAACTGCCCCGCAATCACCTGTGGGAATCTCGCTTAGCTTTGGTAAAGACAAACATAGTACACACCCTTCGCTACAACTCCGTCCCCAGGGTCATGTGATTTGGCTCAGAGGCTCTACTCTGTAGATAGCATGATCATCAGAATAAGCTAAAACCAGGGCAGTTACAAACACCCTTTTGATACTATCGAAGGCCTGCCTCTAAGCCTCTCCCCAGCTCCAGGGTTGATCTTTCTTAGTCAGTTCATGTAGTGTTGCTGCCATCGAATTGTAATCTTTTATAAATCTCCTATAGAAGTTGGCCAGCTCTAAGAAGCTTCTACCTCCTTTGACGTTCAGGGGTGCTACCCATTCCATAACTGAAGCGGGGACTACAGAGTAGAGCCGCTGAACGGGTCACTGAGCAAGAGCTAGTGACTAAGCAGGAACACGCTAGAGGGAGGGGATAAGTGTAGTAAATGGGGAACGTGTAACGTGCCCTGTAGAGAGGATAGCAACAAGGGATACTAGAAGTATCGCTAGTGATGTGGGCAGCATTTGACTAAGGAGGAGCCTAGAGGCGACGACTTAGAGAAGGGACTATATGAGGGTGAACTCAATATATCAAGACTGGGGAGTACTCTACGATACAGGCTTGTATATATACTCTAGGACTAAGTGCATGGACCATGCTACTATGTCCTTCCCTAAGCTACATGAGGATGCCTTGAGATACGGAGGCTATCCACATGAGGTGCACATAAGGACTAAGCTGTCCACATGAGGCGTACATGCCTGTACCATATGCTACCAGTGTGGTACTCATCAGTCAGCACATGATGTCACCAGTGACATCATGGGCCTAGACTCTGTATCATGTGACAAGGGCTAGACCGAGTCATGTGACCTCTGATAAGATAAGAGATCAAGATAAGATAAGACAGGCGGCTAAGATAGGCATGCGTCTATCATGGGCACTAAGGGAATGTTAGTGCAGTGAAGCAGATCTGCAACAATAACTCCTTTAACCTTAGATGGGTCCATCGAGATTCCATCTGTAGATATGATCATGCCTAGCATGTTGACTGACTTCTGTTCAAAGAAGCACTTCTCTGGTTTCACAAATAAATCATATTTTCTTAGGTGTGCCAGCACTTCCTGAACTATTTTTCTGTGTTCCCACACATCTTCTGTTTTGGTGAAGATCATCAGATCGTTGATGTACACTATTACGATGTCTGGCATATCGGCAAAGATATTGTTCATCATTTGCTGAAATGTGGTGGGCAAGTTGCACTGCCCAAAGAACATTACTAGTGGTTCAAATGCACCCCTGTGGCACACGAACACTCCTTTCCACTCATCTCCTTCTTTGATGTGGACATTATTATAGCCCCATCGCAGATCCATCTTTGTGAATAACTTATATCCCTTAAGCTTATCAATAAGCTGTGAGATAAGAGCCAAGGGGTAATTGTTCTTTACAATCTCCTTGTTAAGGTAACAGTAGTCCATCACCATCCTCTTTTTCCCATCTTTCTTCAGGATGAAGAACACTGGCGAAGTCTAAGGTGACTTTGAAGGCTGAATATAGCCTTTGCTCAATTGTTCATCTATGAACACTGAAACTTCTTCTTGTTTCTGAACAGAAGTAGGAATGATTTGTCCTTTCTTAGGTACAAAATTGGGCTTGAGATCTATAGTGTGATCCCAAGGCTTCCTTTCCGGCATCCTTTCACTAGCCTTCTTTGAGAAGACATCTAGATAATTGTGGCACCATTCAGGTACCAACTTAAAAGCATCCTCAGGTTCAATGTTGGATTGCAAGGCATCGTGGCCAGGAACATCCTCCATTGAATTGTTTTTTATTATTTTCTGGATGTAATATCCCCATTCGTCCTCTTTTTGATTCAAGTCTAGCTGGAGATTTCGGCATTCTCCTGGGCATCACATCATCTGGACCAAGCCATGTTCCAAATTGATCATGGGGTTGTGGCGAACTAACCAATTATGACCTAAGATCATCTGGTTCTTGCCCAGATTGGTTACTTCTGCTGTCATCTTTTCTAGGTAGTTTTGGTATCTGACCACGATTTTGGCTTTATGCTGAATACTGCTGGCAGCATTGTGAGATCCATCCACATTGTACACCTGTACTTCATGGTCTAGCTTCTTTAGCTAAATCTGATTCCTCTTGGCCCATTTCAGATCAATAAAAGTGCTGTTCGCATCACTGTCTAGCAGGGCGATAGCTGACATCTTTTTGTGTTTTTGTTTTATTTTTATTTTTATGGTGAGCTCTCATTTTGGATTAATAGTCCTGATGAGGCGGTTGTTACGTTTCACTGTTTCTTTTCTCTTTCTTTCATGTTCTCACTATGGACTACCAAGTCTCTGCGTTCGACCCATGCTTAGACCATTTCTTTTCTTCTGTGATGACTAAATACCCTCTATCTGTTACGCTTGGTCCAGGTAGGAACGAGTGTAGCCTCTGCGGGACAAGAGGTTCAAGGTATCATCAAGATGGATGATCGAGGGACAAGGTATCACCAAGATCAAAGGTCATGGTGAGCAAAGGTCGAGGGATACCACTTTGAGGTGGCGGTTGCAGGTGTCATTCTATCGAATGTAGAAGTGACTGTAACACAATCAAGTGGAGTGTCACAAGTCAAGCGCCCAGTCAAAAGTAGAACAAAGACTTCCAGAGGTTCACCCAATGAAGGGAAGGACAAGGGATGGCTAGATTGCAGGAGGTACGAGAGTACAGAGGAGATCTAGCTTAGGACAATGGTAGGTATGGTGGGGTTTATATAGTACAGTGGCATAACACATAAGTAAGCAAATGGAACACCATGGAATAATACGCAGCATCAGCGATGAGTCATAATGACTGCGGATGAGTCAGGATGAGTCAGAGTGACTGCAGATGAGTCAGAGTGAGTCACAATGACAAATGAAGATGAGTAATGTGGGAAATGATGACTGTAGCAAGTGATGTAAGCGGGAAAGTGGGTAAAGGGGTTTAGTCATCATAGAAGAAAAGAAATGGCCAAAGTGTGGTTCGAACGCAGTGACTTGGTAGTCCATAGTGAGAACAAGCAGAGAAAGAGAAACAGTGAATCGTAACATTACCCCATTACTATGTTCAAGCTACCAGTGAAGGACTTTCAGAAATTCCCATAAGAGGGGCCAGGGGAACCAGTGACATTGGCATAGGCCATGTCATCCCAGATGTCATGGTCAACGAGGGTATCATCAGTGGATGGAGAGCGGCGTCAACGAGGAGGTGGAACAGGGCACATTCAGTTGGATTGTTGGGAGGAATGACTAGAGTGAGAGGAACGAGAGGACTGGGGGAAGAAGCTGGAGACGGGATGCCAGGAGGATGCTTTAATGGGCATTGAGTCTGGAGGTGACCAGGGCACTAATGGAGATAGGTGGGGCATTGGTAGAACATGCAATCAGCACATTGGTGTCCGAGATGATGGCAATGAAAACAGGCTTCATAATAATGAGGATGTGAGCAGGGCAGAGGGGTCTGTCCACTGTTACCAGTCCAACAGGCTTCAGCTCAGTCAAGAGTGTTGATTTCGTCAGTTCCTAATGGTGAAGACAATGCGGATGGTGTGTGGGGGGAAGGAATGCATTGCTGACAATGTAGGTCACTGAGGCACCAGTCCAGGTCCTGTAGAAATTCTTCCATGCCGAGTTGGTACAGGGCAACAGAGAGCACACCACAGAGTTCATTTTTGATAGTCATGAGGAGAGATCTGATGAAGCCAATGTGTGCCTGCACAGTAACATGAAACGTGATGGGCATGAGATGCTCACTTTGAAGGTATGCGCGATAGAGGGTGTAAAGGGGAGAGCCCACATCAAGGTATGCGGCGATGGGGGTGGCAAGGCGGGAGTTGGTGATGCACTGGTTCATTAGACGGATATACTCTTCATAAGAGAAGTCATCACAGAGGCAGGAGGCATAGAGAGGGACGTCGACTGAGAGGACAGGTTCGGGAAGATGGGTGGATGGAGTGGTAGTGAGGGAGACGGAGGGCAAGATGTCAGGCTCGGTTTGGTTACCCCAGCTGAATATGGACTGTTCATCCCAGCCGGCTTGGGCGATGGAGGACAGGGTATCAAAGGGAGAGGAGGAGACAGAGGGTGATAAGGAAGAAACAGTGGAGTTGGTAAATTCGAGGGCCATAGTAGATTATGAGCTTTGAGAAGGTTTGGAACGATGTGGTGGTTTTGCAGAGGTAGATGATGGGGATGAAGAGAGAGGGAAGGCGAGGGGGTGAAGCTTTTTATAACTTGAGAGGAGGGTTTTCGCATGCCGCAACTCTGATTCAGCAATCCACAAGTCTTCTTCGGCAGAATATCCCTTCCATCGGATCAGGAACATGCAGCGAGACAGGGTTCTGCAGTGGTGTAAGATCCATTCTATTTCATATTCTTCTTTGCCTTCTATAAGCTCCAATGGTGGTGCAGAAAAGTTTTTCCCATGGACGGAGTTCTCATGATAGGGGGTGAGAAGAGAAGCATGGAATGTGTCATGGATCTTCCATGTTTTAGGGAGGCAGAGTTTATACGTGATCGGTGATAAAACTTTGGTGATGGTAAAGGGTCCTTCGCGTTTGGGGGCGAATTTCATATGAGTCATAGTGTGATGGAGGTTCTGGGCTTCAAGCCAGACTTTATCTCTGAGGGTAAAAGGAACAAAGTGACGATTGGAACGAGAGGCCATGACTTGTCTAGCAAGTTCATGGAAGGCAAGTGCTTCGTCTTGGGCAGTGGTGAGATCCTTGAGGCAGGTTTCAACAGTGGGGATGTTGGTGTTGGAGATAATGGAGGGAAGGGCACGAGGTTCAAAGCCGAGGATCAAGGAAAAGGGGGATTTGTTGGTGATGGAGTGGGGACAGTGATTGTGAGCAAACTCAGCGTGAAATATCAGGTTAGACCACAAGGTGGGGTTGCTACCACAGAAGACGTGAAGATAAGTCTCCACTTCTTGGTTAACATGTTCTGTTTCTCCATCAGACTGAGAGTGATACGCAGTGGACAAGGAAAGATCATAGCCCAAGAGTTGTTCAAGTTCTCGGATGAAGGCCAAGGCGAATTGTGGGCCATGGTCAGAGATAATCTTATCATACAGACCAAAGTGAGTGTAAACTTTATGGATGAAAAGGAAGGCTATCCCCTTGGCAGTGATGGTTTTCTTTGTGGGGCAGAGAATTACCCCCTTACTAAGACCATGGTCGACCACGATCAAGAGAGAGTCAAAACTGGAGGTGGATGGAAGGTCGGTGATGAGGTCACAAGAGATCTGTTGGAAGGGGCGGAAGCACAGAGACTTGATCAGGTTGAGTGCAGGGATGGTGGGATGGATATTAGCCTTGTTCTGTTGACAAAGAGCACAGCCTTCAACATATTTGCGTATGTACTGGGCCAGGCTGGGCCACCAGAATTCAGCAACAACAAGTTGACAAGTCTTCAGATATCCTGGGTGACCAGCCATGAGGTGGTCATGACAATGTTCAAGAATGGAGCAGCGCAGAGAGTCATCCAGGGGAATGTAGACACAGCCTTTGTAAGTGAGAACACCAGCTTCCAATTGCCAATCAGCAAGACAAGACTGAAATGCAGGAGGAATCTTTCCATCCAAAGCTTGGAGGGCCTGCAAAACGAGGGGATCGTCCTTTGAGGAGGAGGCAACATGGTTGCGCAGAGAGGCATCAATGAGACATATGAAGAGTGAGTCAGGGAGGAGAACTGTGTTATCATTGTCAGAGACGTCAGGACAGAGGTCAGAATGGTGGGAGAGAGGGTCTGGGCCAGCAACGTGGACAATTTTGAGATCAAAGTCGGAGAGGTCAAGGAGCCATTGAGCTTGACGGTGGTTTAGGTGTTGAGCTTGGCAGATGTAAGTGAGGTTCTTGTGGTCGGTGAAGACCTGCACGGGGAAGAGGGAGCTATGGAGATAATGTCTCCACATCTTGAGGGCATGTATGATAGCAAGGAGTTCATGATCATAGATATCATAGTTCCATTCAGCTGCAGAGAACATCTGGAAGAGATAGGAACAAGGATGCCAGTTATCATTGGGATCGGTCTGGAGGAGGATAGCACCAGTGGCATATTTTGAAGCATCAGTGGCAATGGCAAAGGGGGCAGAAAGGTCAGGGAGTTGGAGGACAGGTTTGGAAAGGAAGATCTCTTTCAATGACTGGAACACTTGTTCACAAGTAGGCATCCAAGACCAGGCAAGGTTTTTCTTGGTAAGGTTGAGGAGGGGGCGGGCAACAGTGGAGTAGTCTGGAATAAACCAGTGGTAGAAATTGGCAAAGCCAAGGAAAGAGCGAACCTCCTTGACTTTTGTGGGTGTGGGCCATAAGGCGATCCCATCAAGTTTGATGGGATCCATAGCAATCTGTCTGGGTTGGATGATCATCCTGAGGTATTCGACTTCCTTAGTTGCAAAGTTGCACTTGGAGAGGCAAAGGTGAAGGTCAAGTTCTTTCATTCATTGTAGGACGTGCTTGGTACATTTGGTGTGGGTGGTGTCGTCAGGGGAGAAGATAAGGAGGTCATCCATGTAAATGATAAGCCAACCTTCGGTGATCATGTCTCTGAAGGAGTCATTCATGAATGGCTGAAAGATGGCGGGGGAGTTACAAAGTTCAAAGAACATGACGGTAGGTTCATAGAGGCCTTTGTGGGTAATAAACGCAGCCTTCCATTGATGTCCGTCCTTGATGCGGACATTGTTGTAGCCCCATTGGACGTCGAACTTGGTAAAGACCTTGGCATCCTTGAGTTTGTTGACGAGGTTGGAGATGAGGGGAAGTGGATATGCATCATGGATGGTATGTTCATTGACATAGCAATAATCTTGGCAAGGACGAAGTTTGCCATCCCTCTTCTTCATGAAGAAGAAAGAGGAGGCCTGAGGAGAGTTTGAGGGTCGGATTTTCCTGGAGTGGAGGTTTTCCTCAAGGAAGTCATCGGTGGCTTTCCATTCCTCAGAAGACAGAGGGTAAAGTTTTCCGATCTTTGGGATGAAGGATTCATTGAGATTGATTTCGTGGTCATAGGGACGAGAGGGTGGGACATGGTCGGTGGTGTCTTCTGAGAAGACCAAGGCATATTCCGAATATTCGGAAGGAAGGACAGGAGGTGGCTTGGCTTTCTCGGCAGCCATGGCTAGCTCAGTTGTGGAGGTAAGCTTGGTGCATACAGGGGATTCCAAGGGGGCGAAGTGGCAGACTCCATGGATGATGCGGTTGATGGTTCAATTTTCCTTAGCCCTGACTTTCATCATGTGCAAGGGTACCATAAGCTGCAAAGGAATACACATAGATTTCGCAGATTGTGATACAATTACAGGGGCACACGTAGCTCTAAGAGATCCTTGCGTTGAATGAGGTCTCTGCTTCAAAAATCCCACTTGGTGGTGGAAAAGCGAACTCTTTCAATAGTCTCTTCATTGTTATCATCATCCTCTACCTCCTCTAGTCTAGGAAGGGTTTCTTCAATACACTGGACCTTCTTCTTGGAAGGTTGGAACACGAAGTTGGGGCAGGCAGGAGAGGTATGCCCAGGTTTGTGGCAGCGGAAGCAGAGATTCTTCTCGATACATTGCTTTTGCTCATCCGAAATAAGCTTCCCAACTTTGATGGCATCAACGTCCATAGCGTTAGGGTCATAGGTAGGGGTAGAGGATTGGTGGAAAGAGGTAGGGCTGCGGAGGGGGTTGTGGGAGCAGGAGATGACCAGGTTGGCAGTATCCCACTGGGCCTGGTACTGGGTAGTGCATTGATACCATTTGTTGATGGTCTTGGGGATGGTATCCATAGAGTAGATACAGCGGGTGAGAGCAGAAGGAATACCAGCTCCAAAGTAGGAGATCAGGACATTGGGGTCCACGATCTCAGCTTGGGCAACATTGTTGTGGAACATGGCAATATACTCTGTGAGGGAAGGTTTGTAAGATCCTTTCTTCTTCTTCTGAGTCATTCGCTTGGTGGATAGCCAAGCAATGGCGTTGTTGACAGTATTGTGGTGCTTGAAGGTGGCCTTAAAGAATTTAATAAAGTCCTTGAAAGTGTTATGCTTGGTCTGGGTAGGAACGAGCGCAGCCTCTATTAGAGTAAAGGGGTCTGGGATATCATCAATAGGGATGACCAAGGACAGGGTATCGTTGAGATCAAAGGTCATAATGAACAAGGACAAGGGATATCGCTTGGAGGTGGCGACCACAGGTGTTGGGCTATTGAATGTAGCAGTGACTGTAACACAATCAAGTGGAGTGTTACGAGTCAAGTGTCCAGTCAGAAGTAGGGCAAAGACTTCAAGAGAACTTCCCACTAAAGGGTTGACAAGGAATGGGCTAGATTGTAGGGAGTACCAAAGTACAAGGAAGTACAGAGGATATCTAGCTTAGAGAAGATGGTAGGTGTGGTGGGGTTTATATAGTACAAGAGCATAACACTTAAGTAAGCAAAAGGAACATCGTGGAACATGATGGAAGAAGATGAGTAATAATGCACAGCATTGATGAGTCATAATGACAAATAAAGATGAGTAATGAAGGAAATGATGACTAATGTAGATGGGGTTAAGGGTATCGAGTCATCATAGAAGAAAGAAATAGCCCAAGCGTGGTTCAAACACAGGAGCTTAGTAGTCCATAGTGAGAACAAACAAGAAAGAGAAAAAGAATCAAAGAATCGTAACATTACCCCCCTACTGTTACGATCCATTGTTTCTTTTCTCTTTTCTCTTCTCTTCGGTTCTCACTCCAGACTACCGAGTCCTATGCTCGAACCTCTCCTGGACTACCCTTTCCTTTTCCCTTTGCTCCCTGCTATTCTCCTGCGCTCCCTGTGGTTCCCCATCGCCTCCCTCCACCCCAGGAACTCCCCTTGCGCCCCTTTTCATTTTCCCCTTTGCTCTTCTCCATTTCCCTTTGCCCTTCTCCGTTCCCCTTTGCCCTAGTGGCCTAGACTCTTACTCATCCGCAGCCGTCATTACTCATCCATCACTGCAGATTACTCATCTCTCTTATTCATGCTTACTCATTCTTCTTACTCATGATGACTCACTCGCTTCGTCATTCTCTTACTCATGCTTCATCATCCGCAGTCTTCATGACTCATTCCATACTGCGGATTACTCATTCCCCTTTGCCCTGCTTAGTGTACCATTACTCATCCGCAGTCTTCATGACTCATTCATACTGTGGCTGACACATACCCTTCGGTCATGTTCCATGACCTTCCATTCCCTTACGTATATAAACTCTAGATACCCATCCTGTAACACTAAGCTAGAGCTACTCGATTCTCCCCTTGAATCTATCCGCTCCTAAGCCATACCCTTAGTTCCTCTGAGCGTGTGCTCTCCATTGTAACCCTTCGTCGACCCAAGGCTTTACCCTTCGGTCTCCTTAGCCAAGGCTTTGTGTTTCGCTTCATGGTGAAGCTCACTAAGCACCCTTAGCCCTTTGTCGTCCTTAGGCCTTCCCTTTTGGACTCCTCAGCCCTTCGTCGTCCTCTGGTGTTTACCTCAGGACTCCCAACCCTTAGCCCTAGTACCCATCGAGTCTACAACCGACCCTACCCGGGCCAGTCGTAACACCTACTATGTCCAAGCTACCAGCAAAGGACTAGAAGTCTCCATAAGAGGAGCCAGGGGAACCGGTGACATTGGCATATGCCATGTCGTCCCAGACATTGTTGTCAACCAGAGTATCATCTGCAGACGGGGAGCGACGTTGGCGAGGAGAAGAAATGGGATGCATCCGATTAGAATGTCGAGAAGAGTGACTGGATCGTGAAGATTGAGAGGACGGCAGGGAAGAAGCCAGGGATGGAATGCCTGGAGGGCGTCTCCAAGGGCAGCTACGCTGAGGCTGACCAGGTCACCAGCAGAGCAGGAGGAGCACCAATACAACATACAGTCAGTGCATCGGTGGCCAAGGCAGTGGCAATGGAAGCAGGCTTCATGGTAGCGGGGATGAGAGCGTGGAAGAGGTGTGTGGCCATGGTTGCCAGTCCAGTGGGCTTCAGCTCGATCTAGAGTGTTGATCTCATCTGACCCTAGAGGGGATGATGATGCAGATGGAGTGTAGTGGGAAGGGATGTGTTCCTAACAACGCAGTTCTGAGAGGTACCGGTCTAGGTCCTGTAGAAATTCTTCCATGCTGAGTTGATACAAGGCTATGGAGAGGGCGCCACAAAGTTCATTTCAAATGGTTGAGAGGAGGGATCCAATGAACCCAACATGGGCCTGAGCCGTTACATGGGACGTGATCAGGGTAAGGCGTTCTGCCTGGAGGTAGGCACGATACAAGGCATAAAGAGGTGAGCCCATATCTAAGTAGGCAGTGATAGGCATAGCGAGGCAGGAGTTGGTAATGTATTGGTTCATCAAGTGGATGTACTCCTCATCAGAGAAGTTGTCATAAAGACAAGAGGCATAGAGGGGAACATCAATGGAAAGGACGGGTTCGGGGAGATGTGTGGATGGCGTGGTAGCAAGAGAGACGGGGGGTAGATTTTCTGGTTCGGACTGGTTACCCCAGCCAGCCTAAGCGATAGAGGACATGGTATCTAAAGGTAAGGATGATTCGGATGGTGAGGATGAGGAGACAGTTGAAGAAGTAAATTCTAGAGCCATAGTAGATGTCGAGTTTCAGGAAGATTTTGAGTGACATGGTTGTTTTGTTTTTGAGGATGGAAGGGATGAAGAAAGAGGAAAGGCAAGGGGATGGAGCTTTGTATAGCTGGAGAGGAGGGATTTCGCATGCCGCAACTCCGATTTGGCAATCCATGAGTCTTCTTCGGCAGAATATCCTTTTCATCGGATCAGGAACATGCAGCATGACAGGGTTTTGTGGTGGCGTAAGATCTGTTCTATTTCATATTCTTCTTTGCCTTCTTTAAGCTCTGATGGTGGCACAGGGAAGTTCTTTCCATGGACAGAGTTTTCATGGTAAGGGGTGAAAAGGGAAGCATGGAACATGTTATGGATTTTCCATGTTTTAGGGAGGCGGAGTTTATATGTGATCGGCGATAAGACCTTGGTGATGGTAATGGGTCCTTCACGTTTGGGGGTGAACTTAGTGTGAGTCATATTGCAGTGGAGGTTTCTGGCTTCAAGCCAGACTTTGTCTCCAAGGGCAAAGGGGATGAAACAATGGTTGAAGCGAGAGCTTCATCACGGATGGCAGCAAGATCCTTGAGCCGAGTTTCAACAGCGGGGATATTAGTGTCGGTGATGACCAAAGGAAGGGCACAAGACTTGAAGCCGAGGATCAATGAAAAGGGGAATTTGTTGGTGACGGAGTGAGGGCGGTGGTTGTGTGTGAATTCAGCGTGGGAGATCAGATCGGACCACAAGGTGGGTTGCTGCCACAGAAGATGCGGAGATACATCTCCACTTCTTAATTGACTCATTCTGTTTCTCCATCTGACTGAGGGTGGTACACAGTGGACAGAGAGAGGTCATAGCCAAGGAGCCATCCAAGTTCCCAAGTGAAGGCAGAGGCGAATTGTGGACCACAATCAGAGATAATTTTGTCGTAGAGTCCAAAGTGGGTGTATACTTTGTGGAAGAAAAGAGACACGATCCCTTCAGTGGTGATGGTTTTCTTTGTGGGGCAGAGTATTACCCCCTTACTAAGCCCATGGTTGACCACAACCAAGAGGGAATCAAAGCCAGAGGAAGACGGGAGATTGGTGATGAGGTCACAGAAGATCTGTTGGAACAGGCAGGAGCAAGAAGACTTGATTAGTGCGAGCAGAGGAACGGTGGGATGGATGTTGGCCTTCTTCTGTTGGCAAAGAGCACAGCCTTCCACGTACTTGCGCACATATTGGGCAAGGCCAGACCACCAGAATTTGGCAGCGACAAGTTGGTGAGTTTTCAAATAGCTAGGATGACCAGCAGTCAGGTGATCATGACAATGGGCGAGGATGGAGTGGCGTAGGGAGTCGTCAGAGGGAACATAGACATGACCTTTGTAGGTGAGGACACCAGCATCATACTGCCAGTCAGCAAGACGAGACTGAAATGCAGAGGGAATCTTCCCATCCAGTGCTTGGAGGGCCTGCAAAACGAGGGGATCGTTTTTCGAGGAGGAAGAGATGTGGTTGGCCAAGGTGCCATCTATGAGATGAACAAAGAGAGAGTCGGGGAGGAGGACCGTGTTGTCATTGTCAGGGACATTGGGACAGAGGTTGGAGTGCCAGGAGAGAGCATGTGGACCAGCAAGGAGTTTGCCAGCAACGTGTACAATTTTGAGATCAAAGTCAGAGAGGTCAAGGAGCCAACAAGCTTGTTGGCGGTTTAGGTGTTGTGCTTGCCAGAAATACATAAGGTTCTTGTGGTCGGTGAAGACCTGTATGGGGAAAGGGGAGCCATGGAGATAATGTCTCCATGTCTTGCGAGCATGGATGATGGCAAGGAGTTTGCAATCATAGATATTGTAGTTTTGTTCTGCCGTGGAGAATGTCTGGGAAAGGTATGAACAAGGGTGCCAATCACCATTGGAATCAGTCTGTAGAAGAATGGTGCCAGTAGCATACAGTGACCTCGGAAACCCTTTCAATGTTTGCCTCAACTGTGATGTGTGGAGCACACGGCCAGGCACTGTGGGAATTTCGGTTGGCTTTGGTGGAGTTATAAATAGTACATACTCTCAGCTATGACATTGCCCCTAGGACCATGTGATTTGGTTCACACACCATTGAGATAGATCCATTTTAAAACAACCATGTCATTGAAAGAGTTTCTGAGCTTTTGAAATGATGACTAGGATCTTAGTCAAATCATTGATTCTTTGTTATTATTTGTCAATACAAACAAATATATACATATAAATAGCATGTCTGACTTTAAAATAGTTCACACACTT
>JBBPMR010000656.1:3279-16569 GCA_038090415.1 Rossbeevera mucosa | reverse complement strand
AGTTGAGGAGTGTCAGAAACTGATTGAGAGTATGCCTAGGAGGGTTCAGGCAGTGCTGAAAGCAAAAGGAGGCTATACTAAGTACTGATAATATCCAAATACCCTTGTAAATTCAAAAGCTTGGAAACCCTTTCGATGATATAGTTGTTTTAAAATGGATCTATCTCAATGGTGTGTGAACCAAATCACATGCGCCTGGGGGCAATGTCATAGCTGACAGTATGTACTATTTATAACTCCACCAAAGCCAACCGCAATTCCCACAGTGCCTGGCAGTGTGCTCCACACATCACAGTTGAGGCAAATATTGAAAGGGTTTCCGAGGTCACTGTATGTCAATCATCGACAAACCGATTGGGTGGATTGGTTAGCCTTAGCCGAGTTCACACATAACCAGCAAATGTCTGAGGCAACAGGCTACTCTCCCTTCCTGATTAACTATGGTCAACAACTGCTCATTAAACATGAAAGTTGAAAGAGTATTCGCAACGAATTGGCACAACAATTTGTCCAAAGGATGAAAGACCTACAAGAGTTAGCCAAACGATCATTAGAACATGCAAAAGCAGACATGAAATGCTTTCATGATCGAAAAGTGTGCTCTTCCAAAAAGTTAGCAAAAGGTGACCTAGTTTTGATTGAAGCGATGAACATTCGAACGGATAGACCCATGAAAAAACTGGATGATAGAAGATACAGACAATTCCCCATTGAACAAATCAATGGTGACGGATATTACTGCCTCACACTAGACAAAAAATGGTGTGGTATTCATTCATCATTCAATGAGTGCATCTTACATATGTTACGTTTCATTATTTCATTCTTTTTCTCACTTGTTTTCACTACGGACTACCAAGCCCTGCGTTCAAACCACACTTCGGCCATTTCTTTCTTCTATGATGACACAATACCCTTAACCCATTTACCTTAGTCATCATTTCCCTCATTACTCATCTTCCTTTGTCATTCTGCTGCGCATTACTCATCCTGACTCATTCTGACTCATCCGCAGTCATTATGACTCATCACAGCTGTGCATTATGACTCATCTTCTTCCACCATGATCCATGGTGTTCTATTTGCTTAGTCATCTTTATTTCCTTGTACTATATAAACCTGTCTGTTACAAACTCTCTTTTGCAATCTAGCTTTGGCGCTGGTTTATCTTATCTTATCTAAGCGCGCATCTATCTTATCTACCAAGCGCTCGATCTATCTTATCGTGTCACATGACTAGACTATAAATGGTATGTGGTTTGGTTATGAAATTTTCATTTCGCCTCCAATTCATTTGCTTATTACAGGCAATATGTCTGACATCAAAGAACAGCCTCACTGGCCCTCCTAAGCTACATCTGTACTTTACTTCTGGTCTGTTGTTCGTTGCAATCACTACTCTCCTCCTCTTTTTCACCAGTGGCATGTACTCCAACAAGATTGCTTACGCCAATTGGTATGAATCAATCTGCTTACTTCCATTAGAACTTTCTGATAATACAAGCATTCTTGAAGCTACATCCCTCACGCAAACAAGGCATTGTAGTCCTTTAACATGTATTTCAATATCCGCAAGCCTCCATTGCATTTCAAGTTTTCCCTGGATCCACTTAACCTCATCTTTCCATGGCTGAGTCTGTCAACCGAGTCATCAACTTGATCCCTCATCTGCTCATTGCCCCTGGGACACCAACTGACCCATGTGGAATGTCTAAACCAATCCCTCCCATCCCTCCCACAACTAATCCTCGTGGAGAGTTGATTTTCTCATCTCGCGTGGATTGGTCATTTCGTGAATCTTATGAATGCTACTGTGTGGCATTTGAGCAGGAATAATCGGACGTGATGCGGACTTGGTTGGGTTGGTTGCGCTTTCTGATCTTATTCCCCGCAAATTAATTGAAAGGGTGTTTCTCGACAGCCATAGTCAACTACTGGCTAGCTGACCGATGCTGGAGGGTGAAGGGAAAAATCTAACTCTATTGACAGACCCCACACATGAGACGTTGGTGGTGAGTGATCAATATCAATATCTTTAATTGATTATGCAAGCTTTGCTGTAGTAACAGTCTTGAAACAAGACTAGTAGTACAGAGCCATCGGCATTATCATTCTATTTTTGATTGGAATAACAATAACTTCATTCAATTCCCATCTCACTTCAATTATCCAGGTGCCATTAAAATGTTGAAGTCGGTCCCTTGGCAAGAGCGGAGGAATGGTTTTTCCTCGCACTTGATTGTGCTTCCGAATCATGCAGGCCTTCAGTTGTCCCCTGCAGCAGATAGATAAGTTTGGTTGTTGATCAAGTGACTCCGCTCACCTCTATCCACAAGTTATTGGTTCCTGGAAATAATAGAGAATATAAAGGTTTGTCGGAATACTATTTTTGCAGAGATTGTAGCACATGTCCAGTTCTACAATCTTGATGGGGTTGATGACCAGACAGTCATTCAAGTACATGTACAACTGGAGATTGTAGCCATCTGGATCATACCAGTAGATGATGGAAAACCCATTTTATTCTGAGTCTTTTTAAGCTACCTATGAAGCCATGGCCTGGGCCTAAGCCCTGGCTTTTGGGCCAGGCCAGGCCATTTTGGGGGGCTTTGCAGGCTTGGAGCCTGGCCCATGATTTCACAAAGCCTCCAGCCCCCTCAGCTGAGCCCGAGCCGGGCCACGAAATTACTATGCTTATCATGTCAGGATATTTGA
Source organism: Rossbeevera mucosa (assembly GCA_038090415.1). NCBI lineage: Eukaryota > Fungi > Basidiomycota > Agaricomycetes > Boletales > Boletaceae > Rossbeevera > Rossbeevera mucosa. Next base: position 13,854 of record JBBPMR010000656.1, on the reverse strand, counting down.
TGGAACCTTTAGTTCCTAGTTCAAGGACCACATCTCACGCCTCTTCCATTGCTGCTACAGAACGCCATAACCCTATCCTATCCAACAATTCTTGGTCAGTGTCTGATATTGATTGCCTAGCCTTCACCTTGGTCTCGAGCCCTGTTTTCCAGTCATGTATCTGGTGTTAAAGCTGTGCCAGACCTTTTTTTAGAGTCTCAAGAAGTTTCATAATAAAGAGTCTGAGGATGGCAACAACGATCAACTTCTCAAACGTTGCAAAATTTTGATTGCATAATAAAATATCCTAATTTGGTAATATTGTATGTTACCTGACACTAAGTATGGGTTATCACCATCAAAAATACCTATGGGTTATGGCCTATGGGTTATGGTTACAAAATCCCCACAAACCAACTTGGGAAATTGAAAAATGTATGGCCTTTCAGGGAGTATGGGTTATACCTGGTATGCGTTAGGAGGGTGTTGACTGTATATATATCATCAGTAACTTGTATGGAACGTGTATCATATTAGTAAGCGAAGATTAGATAAGATGTGAATAGAAAAAGATGAAAACGTTATATTATCCCCACACTAGACACTGATGTCCTCAGTGGGTGGAATATGGACGACAATGCCACAAGGTGCTTCGGGATGTTCTGTTGAAGTATTCTGATGACGTGCTTATGGACTCATCCCCTATCTCTCTTATCTACCACATATATAATAGATAGATAAGAGAATAGTACATATGGTCTGAGTAGTCAACAGGTATCCCTGTCGATTATTACTCAGTCCAGATCCACAGGTGCATTCGCTCTTAGTTGTTTCACCTCCTACCCTATTCTACAACATGTTCGTGATGGAATTTACAGATGGCATCTTTGGCATTAGTAAGTTCAGTAATAGAAATCCATTAACATTCGTGTACTGGGAAGCCTTTCCAATGAATGAAGTACTCGATTCTGCCACAATGTTCTCTTGAATCCACAATTTTCTCGATTTCTTGTTCTTCCTGTTGAGCAATGATATCTGGAGGAGGGAGAGGAGGTTCATTTTGGATTACGAATTGACCAGCATCAGCAAATCCCAAAGAGCTATGCAGTGCTGCACAGCATGTCACAGCGGTCACAAGAGTACAAGAAGGTCCCAGGCTGTGCAAGGTACCACAGTGGCATTTACAGAACCACAGGCTGTCAAATTTAGTAATTCTGCACAGCTTGCTCCTGCTGTATGGCAACGCCAGAACACCACAGTGTGACGGAGTGTGTACAGGTGCCTCTTTTTTTCTTATTTCCCATTTAAATAGCATTTTTAAAACAAAATGTCATTCTATAAACTACATAGAGACAAAACATAAATAAAAAAATAAGCTAATCGTCGTTGTCACACCGTGGTTGTGGCCATGGTGTGGCCATAACCCGCTCCACTGCTGCCGCTACCTCATCCTTGTCCTTGTTGCATTGTGGTTGTGGTGTGCCTTGTGGTTGTGGTGTGCCTTGACCTGCCCTGCTGCTGGTGCGTAACATGTTGCCATCGTCATCATCGTCATCGCTGCCATTGCCATTGCCATGGCATATCATTGATGTTGTTGTTTTCATTGCCACAATGGTCATCGTTATCGCTATTGTTACAGTCGTGGTCACCGGGATGCTGCATCATTGTCGTTGTCCAATTGCGGTCGCTGGAATACCCCGTCATCGTCCTGCCATTGCCATTGCTGTGGCACATCATCATCGTCCTGCCATTGCCATTGCTGTGGCACATCATCATCGTCCTGCCATTGCCATTGCTGTGGCACATCATCAATGTTGTTGCTGTTGCCGCAACGGCTGTCGTCATCACCATTATTCCAGTCGCGGTCACCGGGATGCCGCGTTGTTGTTGTCATTGTTATTGTCATTGTTGTCATTGTTGTTGTTGTTGTTGTTGTTATTGTCGTCATCTGCATCGGCATTGTGGCCTGGGGTCGTCATCCCAGTCAGGTCCATGTGCACAGTGCGAGGGAGAGAGAGAGGGCAAGGGTGAGGGCGAGAGGTGAGAGTGGGGGGTGGGCCAAGAGCAAGAGTGGCGAGATGGCAACAATGCATTTTGTTGTTGTTGTCATTGTCTCCAATGTGCACATTGCGGTGCGAGTGCGAGGGCAAGAGGTGAGAGGAGTGGTGGGCCGCATGCGAGTGCAAGAGGGAGGTGAGGGGCGATGTAAAGCACCGAGGATTGAGAGATACTCTAGGGTGTCTGGCAAACAACCAAACAACCAATAGGAGCTAGAGAGGAGTGAAGAGGGGATGAGCGACAAGGTAGTGACGAATGTGAAATGTGTGACAATGAGGAGGACTAGATTGGTGCCTTCCGATGAGAGATGTTGGTAGTTATTGCACGGAAACAAGTGATTATTGACAAGCGATCAAGGGGAGTGGTTTCCCAGTGAAGAGGTTGCAATAAAGAATGAGAATACAAGACTGGGGAGTAACTATGATACAGGCTGGTATTTATACTACAAGGTATTGTGCATGGACCAAGTAATCTAAGCCTGCCCTCAACGACATGTGGTAACAGTGTGTAACCATGAGGGTACTCGCATCAGTCAGTGATGACATCATAATCAGTCATGCAATAATGTCATGAGTCTAGAAGGTCACGTGATAAGGTCTAGCCTGTGTCACATGATCATGATTCAAAATAACTCGAGATAAGATAAGCACTGAAGATAAGAGATGAGCGCCATTGATAAGATAAGGGAAACTTGTATCTGATAAGATAAGATAATGATCTTGTAGGCCTTGCTATGAACAGGTTCGTAACAGGCGAGACAATGACAATGACATGACGTGATGACATCATCTTTGTCATTGCCATTTCTATCGTCTTTCTTGTGGTGCAAGGGGGAGGGGCATGGGCATGGGCGAGAGGGAGTGGTGGGAGTGGGAGGTAGGCCGAGAGTGAGAGTGAGGGGCGAGATGATGACGATGATATGACGCAATAACATTGTTGTCTTCGTTGTCACTGTTATGTTCATTGCAATGTGGGGGTGAGAGCAAGGAGCACGGGTACAGGTGGGCTGAGTGCAAGAGTGAGAGGGAGGGGAATGTGGTCGTCATTGTCGTCCAGTTGTGGTTGCTGGGACGCCATGTCATCGTCATTGCTGCTGTTGCCATTGCTGTGGCACATCGTTGTTATTGCCGTTGCCATCATTGTTGTCCCAGTTGCGGTCGCCGGAATGCTGCATTGTTGTTGTTGTCATCACCGCAGTTGCTGTGGCATGTCGGTGACATTGTTGTTGTCATTGTCATGTCCTTGCTGGCTTGGTAATGTGGTACCATCAACACATAGTCATCGCGTTTCGTTGTCATCGTGGTGGTGGTGGTGGTGGTGGTGGCAGCACAGTCAATGCATCTGCCATGCCGCAACATAGTGGTGTCGCTGTGACGCACTAGTCACCATGACCGCTGTTTAGCCGTGATGTGCTGCAGGTGGATTGCTGCTGTGTGAGGGAGGGAGTGGGATGAGGATGTACTCATCTGGTTATTGTTTGTTGCCTTGAGATGAGGGACAAGCAAGAACTTGAACAAAAATCACATGCTAAGTGTCATGTCAAAAGTCGTTAAGTCCAGCAGATTAGGAAATATAAGCTACATTTTATTATAATTTACTGCTACACTTCTGAACTACTGTTGGATTTGTCTGGCTGTGGCTCGGCTGTTTGTCTCTGTAAGTTGATCATGGAGTTGTGACATAATGTGTTCCTGTTGGCCATGTCCCTGGACTACTGTTTGGCCATGATTATCTGTGGATCCTTGTGCCCTGTTAGCTGTAGTGCCTGTGGTATGTTGTGATGATGTAATAATAGAAGGCTGTTATCTGTGTGCTGTCGTTGTGCTGTAAGCGCTGTCATTATGCAGTAATAGTGTCGTCACCTGTTCTATAATCAGGGATTTGCTGATGAGGATGATATTTATGTTGTTACGCTTGGTCCGGGTAGGAATGAGCATAGCCTCTATGGGGAAAAGGGGTTGGAGGTGTCACCTAGGGCGGCGACAGAGGATGAAGATATCAAAGAGATCAAGGATCTCGATGATAGACAAGGACAAAGGGTGTTGCTTTGAGGTGGCGACCACAGATGTCAAGCTATCGATTGTAGCGACAACTATGATACGATCAAGTGAAGTGTCACAATGTCAAGCATCCAGTCAAGAGTAGGACAAAGACTTGCAGAGGTTCACCCACTGAAGGGAATAGACAAAGGTGGGCTAGATTGCAGGAGGCACCGAAGTACAAGGAAGTACAGAGGAGATCTAGCTTAGGAAATACAGAAAGGTATGGATGGGTTTATATAGTACAAGGAAATAAAGATGACTAAGCGAATAGAACACCATGGATCATGGTGGAAGAAGATGAGTCATAATGCGCAGCTGTGATGAGTCATAATGACTGCAGATGAGTCAGAATGAGTCAGAATGAGTAATGCGCAGCATCAATGAGTAATGCACAGCAGAATGACAAAGGAAGATGAGTAATGAGGGAAATGATGACTAAGGTAGATGGGTTAAGGATATTGTGTCATCATAGAAGAAAGAAATGGCCGAGGTGTGGTTTGAACACAGGGCTTGGTAGTCCTAGTGAAAACAAGTGAGAAAAAGAATGAAATGATGAAACGTAACATTACCCCCCTACTATGTCCAAGCTACCAGTGAAGGACTAAAAATCTCCATAAGAGGGGCCTGGGGAACTGGTGACATTGGTGTAGGCAGTGTCATCCCAGACATCATTGTCAACCAGGGTGTCATCTATGGATGGGAAACAGTGTCGGCGAGGAGGTGGAACAGGGTATATTCTGTTAGAGCATCTGGAACCGCAACTAGACTGTGAGGACTGAGAGGAACGAGAGAAAGGAGGGAAGGAAGCCGGGGATGGAATATATGGGGGGCGTCTCAAGGGACAACTGTGTAAAGGATGACTGGATTGCCAGTGAAGACATTTGGAGCACTGATAGAACATGCAGTCAGCACGTCAATGGCCAAGGTGGTGGCAGTGGAAGCAAGCCTCGGAATAGCAGGGGTGAGAGCATGATAGGGGTGTTTGCCCATGGTTTCCGGTCCAATGAGCTTCGGCTTGATCAAGGGCATTGATCTCTTCGGTTCCTAATGGAGATGACAAAGCAGATGGGGTGTCGGGGGAGGGGACACAGTTCTGTTGACTTAAGTCTTGGAGATATCAGTTAAGGTCCTGTAAGAATTTTCCCATTCCTAATTGATATAAGGCAACAGAGAGGGCACCACATAGTTCATTCTGAATGGTGGAGAGGAGGGAGCCGATAAACCCAACATGGGCCTGTGCAGTAACATGGGACGCGATAGGAGTGAGACGTTTCACCTGGAGGTAGGCGTGATAGAGGGCATAAAGGGAAGAGCCTACATCCAGGTAAGCTGAGATAGGCAAGGCGAGGGGGAGTTGGTAATGAACTGGTTCATCAGGCAGATGTATTCCTCGTCAGGAAAGTCATCGCAGAGACGGAATGTGTAGAGAGGGACGTCGATGGAGAGGATAGGCTCAGAAAGATGAGTGGAGGGAGTGGTAGCAAGGGAGACAGGGGGTTGTTCTTCATATTGGTTTCCCCAGCCTGATATGGACTGGTTATCCCAACCAGGTTGAGCAATAGTAGAAATAGTATCTAAGGGAGATGAGAAAGAGTTGGAAGAAGAGATAGAGGATGGTGTGGAGGAGGTAAATTTGATGGCCATAGTAGATGATGAGGTTTGAAAAGGTTAGAAGCGATGTGATGCTGTTTTCTTAGTAGAAGATGGGGGTGAAGAAGAAAGAGGAAAAGTGAGAGGATGGAGGTTTTTATAATTGGAAAGGAGGGATTTCGCATGCCACAACTCTGACTTGGCAATCCATGAGTCTTCTTCGGCAGAATATCCCTTCCATCAGATCAGGAACATGCAGCGAGATGGAGTTCTGCGGTGGCATAAGATCCGTTCTATTTCGTATTCTTCTTCTCCTTCTACAAGCTCCAAGGGTGGCACAGGGGAATTCTTCCCATGAACAGGGTTCTCATGATAGGGGGTGAGAAGGGAAGCATGGAACATGTCATGGATCTTCCACATTTTGGGGAGGCGCAAGTTGTATGTGATCAGCAATAGAACCTTGGTAATGGTAAAGGGTCCTTCTCGCTTGGGAGTAAACTTTGTGTGAGTCATAGTGCAGCGGAGGTTCCTGGCTTCGAGCCAGACTTTATCTCCGAGGGCAAAGGGTACAAAGCGGTGATTGGATCGGGAAGCCATGACTTGTCTAGCAAGTTCATGGGAGGTGAGGGCTTCATCGCGAGCGGCCATGAGGGCCTTGAGATGGGTTTCTACAGCGGGGATGTTGATATCAGAGATAACAGATGGGAGAGCATGAGGTTTGAATCCGAGGATCAAGAAGAAGGGCAATTTGTTAGTGACGGAGTGAGGTTGGTGATTATGTGCAAATTCTGCATGGGAGATCAAATCAGACCACAAGGTAGGGTTGCTACCGCAGAAGATGCGGAGATATGTCTCCACTTCCTGGTTAACACGTTCTGTTTCTCCATTAGACTGGGGATGATAGGCGGTGGACAAGGAGAGGTCATAGCCCAAGAGTTGTCCAAGTTCTCGAGCAAAGGCAGAGGCGAACTATGGTCCACGATCAGAGATTATCTTGTCATAAAGACCGAAGTGAGTATAAACTTTGTGGAAAAAAAGGGATGCTACTCCTGCGGCAGTAATAGTCTTCTTCGTGGGACAGAGAATTACCCCCTTACTAAGCCCATGGTCGACCACGACCAAGAGAGAGTCAAAGCCAGAGGATGCAGGGAGATTGGTAATGAGGTCACAAGAGACCTGTTGGAAGGGGCGAGAGCATGTTGATGCAATCAGAGCAAGAGGGGGAACAGTAGGGTGAGTGTTTGCCTTGTTCTGCTGGCAAAGAGCACAGCTATCAATGTACTTGTGTACATATTGAGTGAGGCCAGGCCACCAAAAGTCAGCAGAAATGAGTTGATGAGTTTTCAGATAACTGGGGTGACCCGCAGTGAGATGGTCATGACAATGTTCAAGGATGGAGTGGCAGAGGGAGTCGACAGGGGGAACATAGACACAGCCTTTGTAAGTGAGGACACCCAAAGTGAATTGCCAATCGGAAAGACGAGACCGAAATGCAGGGGGAATTTTCCCATCCAGTGTTGGCAACGACAAAACCTATACAGGAATTGCACTAGGTCACCTGCAATCAAACAAGCTCAGAGGGGGGGGACTATGTTAGGTCAGGAATCAACCAGAACAGACTAAGGAGTCTGGCTGGTGCTGCATTCAATACATACTACAAGACACATGTTCTACATGAGGCTACATTAGGGTAGGTGTGAGATAAAGTATAACGTATCATGAGAGTACTATAACTATATAAGGTTAAATAGACCATGAGGTTACAATGAGGAGCATAGGTTATGTGATCCAGAAGGTGAACATGAGGCAAACCAGTGCACACTGTTAAGCACCGAGGATGATGAGGACTCTGGGGTGCTTGATAAACAACCAAACACCGATGAGGTTGATAGGCGGGAGAGTGAAGAGGTGAAGAGCGAGAGTAGAACGATAGCGAAGACTAGCATTCAGTGACGAGCGATATCGGTGCGTCTGGATAAGGAGATCCGGCGACTATTGCATGGAGTAACGTGAGGGCTAAAGCAAAGGCTGAACACCAAGGATATAATCCAAGGGGCAGAGGAGATTGCAATAGAAGAAGGCAATACAAGACTGGAGGACTACTGGCTACGACAGGCTTGTATATATACTACTCGGATATGTGCACGGACCAAGTAACTAAGCCGGCCCTCAATGACATGCAGTGTCCACATGTAACTGTGAGGGTACTCTCTATGAGTAATCCATCAGTCAGCAATGACATCATGATCAGTCATGCAATGACGTCATGAGTCTAGAAGGTCACGTGATAAGGTCTAGCCTGTGTCACGTGATCATCAATCAAGATAACTTGTGATAAGATGAGATACGATGAGTGCTGAAGATAAGAGATAAGCGCCATCGATAAGATAAACTCGTATCTGATAAGATAAGATAACGATCTTGTAGCCTTGTATGAAGAGGGTTCATAACACACACATGTTAGCAATGAGGCAAGGCTATGTGCCATGCTTTAACAATGTGTTTGTCTAAACCATTGTGACGTCATAGATTCTAGACCTCGATCATGAGACATGATAAGATGACTGCAAGCGCTAATCTAATCCGATAAGATAAGATAACATAGATGTGTGCCTAGATAAGATAACTCGAGCGCTTAAGACTTAGGTGAAAAATGAGGGTCACAACATCACCCCCCAACTAGGGTTGAGATTCCAGATCAATAATCAGCAGAACCAGAGGTAAAGTTAAGGAGTGACTGCCCAAAAACTTGGTCAAAAAGACCATGAGACATTTTCAATCAACAAGGAGTGTTAGGGAATTTGTGATGAAATTCTTCAATCGCATCTTTAGCATTCCCCAAGGATGAAGTGGCTTGTCAAGTACGCTCAGACTCATCATATCCAATGGATAAGATACTGGAAACCGTGACCAACAGGTCGAGAATCCACAATATAGTCAATTTCGTATTCTTCCGATCCTTCATCATTCACTGTAACAGGACCAGGACAGACAATGGGTTGCTTTTCAAATGGTGCTACGTGTGGCTTAACACATGAAACATTAACAATTGGATGAGCATGGATAGTTTTGGGAAACAGAAGTTCCACTGCATTGCCATATGTTTTGACCACTTGATAAGGTCTGATCCATTGTTCTGTAAGCTTTTTCGAGGGCCGATCGGCTATATCAAGATGTTCAGTGGATAACCACACGAAATCACCTGGTGTTACGTTTCATTGTTTCTTTCATTGTTTCCTTCCTTCTTCTTCGCTTGTTTTCACTACAGACTACAAAGCCCTGTGTTCAAACCATGCCTAGGCCATCTCTTTTCTTCTATGATGACATAATACCCGTAACTCACCTACCTTAGTCATCATTTCCCTCATGACTCATTGATGCTGCGCATTACTCATCTTATTTGTAACCATTACTCATCCACAGCCATTCTGACTCATCTTCTGTGCTGCGGATTACTCATCTCCCTTCTACCATGTTCCATGGTGTTCCATCAGCTTAGTCATCTTCATTTCCCTGTACTTATATAAACCCTTCCCTATCATCCGTATTCCCTAAGCTAGATCTCCTCTGGATACCTCTGTATTCTCGTACACTTGCCAATCTAGCCCATCCTTGTTCCTCTTTGGGTACCACCCTCTCTGTGTGTCTTCGTTCTACACTTGACTGGACGCTAGACTTGTGACACTTCATTTGATTGTATTGCAGTCGTCTCTACAATCGATAGAATGACCCCTGTGACCGCTATCTCTACACGGTAAACCTTCGTCCCTCGGTCTTCCCTAGTTACTCGGAGGCTATGCTCGTCCCTACCCGGGCCAAGCGTAACAAAAGATCTAGCTTCCTCTTATGGTCACCATCGCTGTGAACCGCCCACTATTTCCCGACCACCTCGTAACCCTGATCCCCATCATTTGAGACGACAAAACACTGCCCCTTACCCCATCGAAATCTCACCAGAACCCTCCGTCCACTCCAGCCTCGAAGATAACCCTTCGGAGCCTGATATCCTCATCCCTTCTCCCGAAGACGAGGATCAAATGCTGTCCTTGTCCCTCCACCTGCGAACCGCTCTATCCCTACCCCCCGACCTCACTCCTCCTTCTCCCACTCCCATCCAACCACCCCCCATGTCTAAACTGACCGAGCTTCGCATCGCCTCCCCTGAACACTTTGATGGCTCTTATGCCAAATCCATGCCCTGGCTCACCTCTGTTAACTTCTATCTCGAGGTTAATAAAGAAGTATACTCCTCCGATGCGAAGAAAATCACATTTGCCCTCTCGTTCATGACCAAAGGGTCCGCAGCTACCTGGGCCCAAACCTTTTGCCAGAACTCCACTGACAACGATGGGGATATCATGATGGGGACCTTCAAAGAGTGCTAAAACTGCGCCATAGCCAGGCACTTCCGGTTCCCTCGACTCTCTCCATTTAGTATAGTTCTTTTTTTTTTTAGGTATCTGTATCTTGGTGATCGGTCTCTTCATGAGTATAACGTGACACAAGGCATAGGAAAAGTAGGAACCACTCCCCTACACAATAGTAAACACTGGATTTCAATGGCGATATAGTAGAATTCGTCTGTGGAAACTTCGGAATTGAATCCAAAACCCTCATCCTACCAAAAACTGTTTGGCAACCAGTCGAACCAGTGATAGAACCCCTCGCAAACACAGCAGATCTCGACGAGTGGCCTTATTGGCTCCGAACTCAATTCCTCGCTTCCCTCATTGGACAAGGTCCCCCTTGCAAAGACCTCAGCAAGAAACACAGTTACAAAGCAGTAGCCGAATTTATCATTCGACACCCCCCCCCCCCCCCCCCCCCCCCCCCCCCCCCCCCCCCCCCCCCCCCCCCCCCCCCCCCCCCCCCCCCCCCCCCCCCCCCCCCCCCCCCCCCCCCCAAT
>JBBPMR010000655.1:0-16571 GCA_038090415.1 Rossbeevera mucosa | reverse complement strand
GAATTCTTACAAGATCTAGACCGCTACCTCCTAGAGCTCAGCCGACAACAACAAATCCCATCCCCAGACACTCCATCCGCATCATCATCCCCGTTGGGATCCGACAAAATCAACGCCCTGGACCGCGCTGAAGCCCACTGGACTGGTAACCACGGGCAAACCCCCCTCATCAGCTTGCACCCTCGTTACCACGAAGCCTGTTTTCATTGCCACCATCTCAGACACAGACGTAACGACTGCATGTTCTATCAGTGCCCAACTTGTCTATGCTGGCAACCGGGTCATAATCAAGGTCGTTGCCCACTGAGGCATCCTCCAGGCATTCCTTCCCCAGCTTCGTCCCCACAGTCCTCGCCACAGTCCTCCAGGTCATCCCGCTCTAATCGTTCGTGCCGGTCCAACCGCATTCGTCCTGTTCCTCCCCCTCGCCGACGCCATTCCCCATCTGCTGATGATACTCTCGTTGATCATGATGTCTGGGATGATACCGCGTATGCCAATGTCACTGGATCCCCGGGACCCTCTTACGGAGACTTCTAGTCCTTCGCTGGTAGCTTGGACATAGTAAGGGGGTAATGTTACAATTCGTCAATTCTTTCCCTTTTTCGTTTCCTTTTCTTGCTTGTTTTCACTACAGACCACCAAGCCCTGCGTTCAAACCATGCCTAGGCCATTTCTTTCTTCTGTGATGACACAATACCCTTAACCCATCTACCTTAGTCATCACTTCCTCCATTACTCATCTTCTTTCGTCATCGATGCTGCGCATGACTCACCCCTGCTGTGCATTACTCACTATGACTCATTCTGACTCATCCCCAGTCATTATGACTCATCACGGCTGCACATCGTGACTCAGCTTCTTTTCCCTGTATTATATAAACCCATCCATGCTGCCTGTATTCCCTAAGCTAGATCTCCTCTGTTTTACCTTGTACTTCTGTACCCTCATCAATCTAGCCCCTCTTTCGTCTTCCCTTCATCGGGTGAACCTCTGTGTGTCTTCGTCCTACACTTGACTGGACGCTAGACTTGTGACACTTCCCTTGATTGTGTCACAGTCGCTTCTACAATCGATAGAACGACCTCTGTGATCGCTGCCCCACTGCGATAAACCCTTCGTCCTTGACTCCTTCGTTACTCAGAGGCTACGCTCGTCCCTACCCGGGCCAAGCATAACATGTGCCATGCGTTATCAATGTGTTTGTCTGGACTATTGTGACGTCATAGGTTCTAGACCTCAATCACATGACTCGATAAGATGACTGCAAGCGCTAATCTAATCCGATAAGATAAGATAAGATAGATGCCCGCCTAGATAAGATAACTTGAGCACTTAAGACTTAGGTGAAAAATGAGGGTCGTAACATATTCTCCTAAATATGTCTTGGAATGCATCCTTTGCTCTTTGAACCCTCGGTGTGACCTTGTCCTGCACTTGAAAGGACACTTCAACCTCTAAGCTTTTAACCCAGCTTCATAGGTTGTCTTTGTCACTCTCAGCACCTAGCCTTTGATCCCTTGACCCTCGAAGAACCTTGTTGTCTTGATCTCTTCGATCCTCAAGACTCCCTTGGCCTCCCCAGCCTTTAGTCGTCTTGATCTCTCATCCCTCAAGATCCCCTTGATCTTGCTTTTCGCTTCAAGACCTTCTTCTCAAGGCTACATCTGTTCCTACCTGGACCAAGTGTAACAATAGTCCTGGCAGGGGCAAAGCTTCCCATCCTTTGTTGGCAACGACCAAAACTTATACAGTTAAGGCACTAGGTCACCACCAATAATACTAAGACAAGGGAGGACTCTGCTTTAGGTCTGAAATCAACCAGAACAGACTAAGGAGTCTGGCTGGACTGGCATTGTATATATACTACTTTATATGCAGCAGCCATGAGGCGTACTTTAGGGCAGGTGCTCAGTAAGCGATGACGTACCGTGAGATAAACACTATGTATGTACTAAGTGTTCACACGACTGTGAGAACGAGAGTCTAGAACTACAACATGAGGCCACCATGTGTTTAACATGCGCTAGCCATGAGTTATGATGTCATAGTGGTCTGGACTCGAGTCACGTGACACGATAAGATAAGATCGGGCGCTAAGATGCGAGATAAGATAGACGCGCGCTTAGATAAGATAAGATAAGATAACGAGAGCGCTTAAAAGCTAGGTTAAAGAACGAGGTTTGTAACATTACCCCCCCACTAGGAGTGAGATTCCAGATCACAAATAAGAAGAGCTGCAAGGTACGAGACCCGGAAGTCAATCGCCCAGGTACAAACTTCAATATTCGGTGGAACCAGAGGTAAAGTTGATCACAGGAATATTAAAAACACCCTGGAACAAGGCACGAGACATGTTAAGCCGATGAGGGGCGCTAGGATTTTTCTTGTGAAACAAGGCAATAGCATCTTTTCCATGTTTGGCAATAGAGGAAGCTGCTTCCCAGGTACGATCAGATTCATCGTAACCTTTCCAATGTATCAAGTATTGGAAACCGCGACCGATTGGGCGAGAATCCACAATATATTCTATTTCAAATTCCTCGTGACCTTCATCGTCAACAGAGATAGGACCAGGTCGAACAACCGGTTGGCCATTAAGAGGTTCAATATAAGGTTTAACATGTGAAACATTCACAATGTTACGAGCGGTTATCGATTTAGGGAACAGCAGTTCCACAGAATTCGTATACACGTTGGTGACCTGATAAGGTCCAATCCATTTCTCGGTCAATTTTCGAGAAGGCCTATCAGCTATAGCGAGGTGTTCGGATGACAAGAGAACAAGATCACCAATTGCATAGGCAGGAGCATCAGATCGAGATTTATCGGCCTGAAGTGACATTTTGGCACGAGTTTTCTCCAAATTTGCCTTGGCAGACTCCAAATTTGAGTTCATATCTGACGCGAATGCTTCTGCAGCAGGCGATTTCACTATACGAGGTTCTATGCCCATACGAGGAGTAAACGTCTTTGTAAGCTGAAAGGGTGTAAACCCTGTAGATGACGATTTCGTATTGTTGAAATTAAATTGCGCAAGCGCAAGCCATTCTACCCATTGAGATTGCTTTTCGGCGGCAAACAAGCGGAGATATTGGTTTAATTCTCTATTGATACGCTCAGTTTGTCCATCCGTTTGAGGGTGATAGGCTGTGGACATTTTCTTTTCTATTTTCAACAATTTTAGAAGATCGATCATCATTTGTCCAGCGAATTGTGGACCACGATCGGATACGATAGAATCCGGCAAACCATGATGTTTCCATACATAGTCTTTATACAATTGCGCGGTTTTCTGTGCAGTGACTGATTTAGTAGTAGGGATCAAGGCTACTTCTTTAGAGAAGCGATCCACCACTACAAGCACGCTATCATATCCATGTGAATCCGGAAATCCAGTGACAAAGTCAGCGGAGACATCTTTCCAAGGTCCAGATGCTATTGGTAGAGGTTGCAGTTTTCCTGCAGGTGCTATATTCGATGGCTTCATGCGTGCACATCGATCACAAGATTTGCAATATGTTTCTATGTCGGCTTTCATGCCGGGCCACTTGTAGTAGCGAGCTATCAATTCTTTGGTTTTATCCAGGCCTTTGTGTCCAGCGAGTGGATGATCGTGAAATTGCGTCATTACTTCTAAACGCAAATTTCTAGGTACCCATATCTTTCCATCATATACCCATAACCCTTTACTATATACTGATCCTTCAGCGATGGTGTGTTTCTTTTGCTCTATCTTTATTCTATCGAAGAGTTCAATTTCTTGTACACTACGAATTTTGGAACTATCTATCATGACGGTATTTTTGTTGTCGTTTTCTATTCCTATACTATGATCTTCTCTTCTAGATAAGGCATCGGCTTTTCCCATTGCTGTGCCAGGTTTATTTACAAGTACATAATCAAAACGAGAGAGGTATTGAGCCCATCTAGCCTGTCGCTTGTTCAGATCTTGTGATTTCATAAAATGCATTAGATTTTTATGATCTGTCCAAACTTCAAACTGATGTCTAGCTCCTTCTAGATGATGTCTCCATTGTTCGAGAGATCAGATAATCGCCAACATTTCTTTATCAGCGATAGGGTAATTCCGTTCTTCTTTTGTCATGCTATGAGACATATATGCGACAGGGTGCCATTTGTCTTCCTTAAGAGTTGACAATACTGCACCAGTGGCGAATTCTGATGCATCGCATTCAACATGATAAGGGGTCGTGTCATCCGGATACGCCAAGACAGGCGCGGTCGTGAATTTCTCTTTGAGGTTATCAAAAGCTATTTGTTGTGCATTTCCCCAGCACCAGGGTTGATCTTTCTTTGTTAAGTCATGCAAGGGACGGGCGATCAAGGAGTAGTTCTCAATAAAACGTCGATAGAAGTTGGCAAGTCCCAAGAAGCTTCGAACTCCTTTTACGTTATGGGGTACAGGCCAGGTGGCAATTCCATCAAGTTTATTTTTGCTCATCGAGATTCCTTCTCCCGATACATCCATTTCTAGCATGTCTACTTTTGTGACTTTGAAGAAACACTTCGATGGTTTGACAAATAGATCATTTTCGCGAAGTTTCCGAAGTACTCTTCTTACTGCTTCGCGATGTTTCTGTACATCATTGTGTTTCGAGAAAATCAATAAGTCATCGATATAAATAATGACTATGTCTTCATCTTCTGCAAAGATTTCGTTCATCATTTGCTCGAAGGTAGTGGGACTATTACACATTCTGAAGAACATGACTGTTGGTTCATATGCCCCTAAGTGGCAGACGAAGGCTCCTTTCCATTCGTCGCCTTCTTTGATGCAGACATTATTGTATCCCCATCAAAGATCCATTTTGGTAAACAATTTAGCTCCTTTGAGCTTATCTATGATCTGCGAGATCAATGGAAGGGGGTAATTGTTTTTCACCGTGCCTTCATTGAGGTATCTATAATCCATAACCATTCTCTTTTTCCCATCCTTCTTTGGAATAAAGAACACTGGAGATGTTTGTGGAGATTTAGAAGGTCTTATGTAACCCTTCTTTAATTGTTCGTTCACGAACGCTTTAATTTCATCCTGTTTAGCTGGTCCAAGTGGTATCAATTTATCCTTTTTAGGTACGAAATCGGGTTTTAAATCTACCGCGTGGTCCCATGTTTTGCGTTCAGGGAGGTGTTCGGATACTTTCTCCGAAAAGACATCGAGGAAGTCTCTATAGTGTTCTGGTACCAATTTGAAGGCGTCTTCAGAGCTGGGATCTGGTATCGTAAACTGATCTGTGTAATACTTTGCACGACATGGGGCAGCGATCCATGTGTACATGACCTAAGGTCCAATCAATAGAGGGATTGTGGTCCCTTAACCATGTGTATCCTAGAATCAACTGATTCCGGCCAAGATTGGTAACATCGGCGATGACTTTTTCCCGATGTCCTTTGTAGTCTATAATAAGATTACACGTGTATGCAATGCCTCCAGCAGAGTTTATAGTTCCATCCACGTTGTAAACAGGCACCATGTTTTCAAGAGGTGTAAGAGGAATGCGGTTTTTCTTTGCCCATTCCGTATCGATAAATATGCCGTTAGTGCTGCTATCCAGTAACGCGTTTGCGGAGATGTTTTTGTCTTTTTGTATTATATCGATTTTTAAGGTTATTTCTCTGAGTGGCTTGATAGTGCGCACTCTTCGATCAGTCGGGTTCTGAAGAGAAATATTTTTTTTTCTTTTTTAACAGAATTAAGTACCCTTTTACCGGGGCCATGCTCAATTCGAGACGCTGTTTCGGTTTCGACATCTGGTAGGCTACCACATCGAGATGTCGGAGATAAAGAAAATGAAGAATCGGTATCGCTATCTAATATTACATGTGAATCAAGGGAAGAGAAACTATTTCGAAGAGGTAAAGAAAAAGAATTTGTACTAGCACTATCTAGGCGTCGAGTACATAAAGAAAAAGAGGTAAAAGAAATATCGTCCATCTGGGAGGGAGTACCATTACCTGATTTGGTCTCCCTTAGGCTTTTCCCGACGTCGTTTCCATGTCACGGAAGTAGGCTCTAGTGGCCTCTATGTCCATCCCCTGAATGGCACTTTGCCAGTTGACTGCTGGTGCCTTAAAGGGGTTTGTTTGTTGCGCAGTTTTCTCTGCGGCGTGGACTTGTTTGCCCTTGAACTTAGAGCATTCTTTGCGGTGTCCTCCGCGTCAGAACCCACATTCTTGGCATCGAGTTGATGCGGCCTTGCATTCCTTCGCACAATGGCCTTCTTTGCCACAATTGTAGCATCCAATAGCATTTACTTGTCGTGCCCCTTGAGTAGAAGCAACTGCGGCAGCGAATGATTTGGACCCCCCTCCAAAGTCCAAGGGTTCTTCCCATGCCTGGGCCGCACCGATGTCCATGGCGTTTGGGTCCTTTCGGGGTCCCTTGCGATACTCGAATGCCTCGATAGCTTCTCCATATTTTTGTAGGACTGTAATGTAGTCCTCTACTAGCACTTGTCGAGAGTCATCTAAATATACCTGCCTTATGATGTCTTGGCGGGTATTTTGTTCAAGTAATGCGGTTCCCATGTAGTCCCCGCAGTTGGCTTCCTCATATGCAGTGAGCCATTTGGTCAAGTAGACCTGCATCCTTTCATTGTTGCCTTGCTTAAGGGCCATAAGCTTTCTTAGTGCTAGATCTTTGTTGTTTCCAATTTGGAAACGATTTCTTAGTCCTCTTTCTAGCAGGGCGGGGCGTGGGTAGCTGTTGTTGGTTCGGCATTGTTTCATTTGGTTATGGGCCCACGATCCCGCACCATTTTTGTCTTGGTCTTTCGACCCGATTCTTGATAAAGTAGCCATACACCTTTCTTTGTCCGTTGGGTAGGCTTCTTCGTTCATTTCCATGAACACTTGCATTTTTAGCCACCATTCCTCGAATCTGGAATAGATGCCATCATATTGCCCTGGATCGGGCACCACTGAGATCTTCTTTTCCACTTTAACCTGTGGTGTGGGTTTTGCAGCTGCTGCCATTGCTGCTGCCTCTGCAATGGCGACTCGATTTTCTGATGCTTGAACTGTGGCATTCAGAGCATTTATGACTGCATTTTGATCTGCAATCTGTTGTTGCAGCGATGCGAGCAGAGCGGCAATATCTGTGCTCGACATATTGGATGTAGGCGGAGTTGGGGATGAAGTAGAAGGATTGATTTTCTATTTCTCGACACGTAAAGTTGTCGTTTGGATCGTATTCTATTTCAAGAGGAGGATACTGAAGATCTGGGGTTGGCGAGGGTTCCTTCTTCACCAACGGTGAAAGAAGTCGGGCGAAGTTGTATGTAGCTATTGTGACCAAGTGATAACTCACGAAGAGACCAGCTGCGATCTACCTTGGGTGATACTCACGAAGAGACCAACAACCAAGATACCTAAAGGGGAAGAGAACTATACTAAAATGGAGAGAGTCGAGAAACTGGGAATGCCTGGCTACAGCACAGATTTAGCTCTGTAAGGCTGCGAATCTTACAGAAGAGATCACGATTCTGGCTATTTGCACGGTGTAGCGTCCGCTGTGCTGACCCACTATGCACTAAGGGATTGATCCTTATTTTCTAGCGGTCAGAAGGGTTCCCTCGAATGGGATCTACCCTGACAATGCGAACTAGAACGATGCCGGACCAGTGTATGTGCAGCAGTGGTGAGATGGTTGCTTTCCGTCGAGGGTAACCTGCTCAAGGGATCTCTTTATACTCGATGTGAGTGGTCTCTCTTGACTCTGGGATCCAAGTATAACCACAGCAATAAACGATGACAAGAGGGGACGGCGCGATGAGGGCCTCGATGGTATTTGATGGTTGTGTCACGTATACTGGTGACGGGTGAGGTAGTGAGAATAGAGTCTGTTCTTATGTTGGCAATGACAAATCCTATACAGGAAATGCACTAGGTCACCCACAAAAGTCGAGACTTTAGAGAAGAGGGACTATTGATGGTCGGAAATCAACCAGAACAGACTAAGGAGTCTGGCTGGACTGGCATTGTATATATACTACTTTACATGCGGTGGCCATGAGGCGTACTTTAGGGCAGGTGCTCAGTAAGTGATGATGTACCGTGAGATAAACTACTATGTATGTACTAAGTGTTCACACGACTGTGGGAACGAGAGTCTAGAGCTACAACATGAGGCCACCATGCGTTTAACATGTGCTAGCCATGAGGTATGATGTCATAATGGTCTAGACTCGAGTCATGTGACACGATAAGATATGATCGAGCGCTAAAATGCGAGATAAGATAGACGCGCGCTTAGATAAGATAAGATAACAAGAGCGCTTAAAAGCTAGGTGAAAGAACGAGGTTTGTAACACTGGTAAGTTACTGCACATTCTTAATATGATTCTCACAATGTCGTGTCGTAGGTAATATTTGTGGTGCTAATGGCCAACCGATCGCCCCCAATACTCCCTCACCACCAGCTTCAAGCAAAAGTGCCGATGATTGGTCCCCATATGGTTCAAAGCTGCGCTTTGAAACTGCTGAATATTTATTCCAGCAGGCCGAGATGTCAGCAGGAAACGTTGACCAGCTATGTGAGCTGTGGAGGCGTTCTCTGTATGCCAATGAAAGCAGCGGGAATAAGCCTCCATTCACAGACCATAAGGAACTACATGAAACCATTGATGCTACACAACTAGGGGACGTTTCATGGAAGTCGTTCAAGCTCAAATTCAATGGCGAGTGACCTGAAGGTTCAGTGCCTGCCTAGATGGATCAGACACACGAGTTCTGGTACCGCCCCGCTTACAGCCTTATCTCACATATGCTATCGAACACTGACTTTCATGGCGAGTTTGACTACGTCCCTTACCAGGACTTTTTAGAAGACGGTCAGCAGTAGCAATACGAAAATTTTATGTCAGGCGACTGGGCATGGAAACAGGCGGTATGTCCTCCCTTCTTGAATTCAGCCATGCTCACAATTTTTATGTACGATAGGACAAGATTGCAGAAGTCTCATCAACAGCCAGAAGTATCTTTGTTCCCATTATACTTGGAAGCGATAAGACGACAGTATCAGTGGCGACTGGCCAGAACGACTATTGGCCAGTATATCTCTCACTTGGTAACATTCACAACAATGTCTGCCATGCTCACCGTAACAGTGTAGAACTACTTGCTTTCCTGGCCATCCCTAAAGGTTTGGTATCGTTATCACATACACTACATTCTAACATGCTGTTTCATAGCAGTGAAAAAGTATACAGACAACCCAGCATATCGACTATTCAAAAAGCAGCTCTTTCATGTCGCGATGTCCAAAATACTAGGATCTCTGAAGCTAGGTATGACAATGCCTCAAGTCATGAAATGCCCCAACCGACATTTTCAATGCATCATCTTCAGGCTTGGCCCACATATCACCGATTACCCTGAGCAAGTACTTGTATCCAGTATCGTTCAAAATTGGTGTGTGCGGTGAGTCGCGCTTCAGAATCAAGCTTTTCGTTTGACTGATCTACTCAATAGGTGCATCACATACCCTACTGACCTCAACGGTGGTGGGGGGCCACGAACTGCACTGCTTACTCACACATTGGTTGATGAATTTTCTCTTGGTGTCCTTTGGGATGAGTGGGGCATTAATGGCATGATTATTGTGAGTGTCTAGATGTTTTTTGTGATTGACTACCATGCCCTCATAGCCATTTACCAACGACTTCCCTTGTGCCGACATTTGTCAGTTGCTAGCCCCAGATATCCTCCATCAACTCATAAAAGGGACCTTCAAAGACCACTTGCTTGATTGGATTGAAAAGTATTTGGAGTTGGAGTTTGGCAAGGCTGGAGCCAAGGACCATTTGGTGGACATCGATCGACGGTTTGTCAGGGTCATTTTTATTGGATCGCGAGATTGATTGCTCAGATTTCAGTATTGCCGCAGCACCACCATTCCCAGAGTTGCGAAGATTTCCAGATGGCTGCGGATTCTCCCAATGGACTGGCAATGACTCAAAGGCGCTCATGAAGGTTTTTTTCCCCCCTCTCCCGTCATCGCATCTAACTTTTGGTAAGGTCTATCTACCAGCCATTGAGGGCCATGTACCAGACGACGTAGTCCACACCATCCATGCATTTCTAGAATTCTGTTATATTGTCCGACGTGCCATCATAACTGATGATACATTATCAGAACTCAAAGATGCTTTGGATCGCTTCCATCGGTATTGCGCCATTTTTGAAGAAATTGGTGTCCGTCCCAATGGATTCTCACTTCCCCGTCAGCACTCTCTCACTCATTATGAAGGGTTGATTCATCTTTTTGGCACACCAAACGGACTGTGTTCATCAATTACAGAATCCAAGCATATTATGGCAGTCAAGAAGCCATGGCGCCACTCAAACAAACATCACGCAATTGGACAAATTTTGCTTACAAATCAACACCTTTCTCAACTTGCCGCTGCCCGTGCTGATTTTGAGGCACGAGGAATGTTGCCTGCATCACGCCAGGCAAACCCTCCACCACCTGATGGTAAGTTTGTTGTTGACTTACACTATACATACTTATTTTGTTCCAGCCATTGCCAACATAGACTCTCGAGCACGCAAAGACAGACTTGGAGGAGATTTGAGCACAGAAGAGGACCCATATACGGGGATACTTGACGAGCACCCAAGGATCGCATATTCAGATGTCAAGCTTGCTCAATCCCCGGGTGAGTTCAACACTACCAACCTTTTTGTAATACTGACATGATACACTACAAGCTCGTAACTGTGTGAAAAATGCTCTTGCACTTGCGATTGAACTAGGCATTCCTTCGCTCCCAATACTTATTGCCACCTTCCTCTCCGAACAGCTCCAAGCTGCACCCACAACCCCCGACCCTTCCTGTCATCACCCTCCTCCCTTTACTGGTCGTATCAAGACCTTTCACTTAGTGACTGTGATCTTTGTTGCCCCAAGCAACCCGAGCAGCATTGGTAGCATGTGGTGTGAGCATATCTGTGCAACACCATCATGGTATTATGGTTCCCCACGATATGACTGCATCTTTGTCGGCACAAGCGATGCAGAGGATGGAATGCTGAGCATGGATGTTGGCCGTGTCTATTGCTTTTTTTCGTTTGCTCACACTGATGGGCAGATTTTCCCATGTGCTTTGATCCATTGGTTTGATCATTTGGCTGATGAACCAGATAGCCTTACAGGAATGTGGATGGTTACTCCTTCTTTTTACGAGGACGGCTCGAACAATTTTTCAGTGATCCATGTTGATAGTATTGTCCACCTCACACACTTACTTCCTATTTTCAGAGACGAGCGGGTGCCCGTTGGCATCGACTTTCACAATTCATTGGACACTTATCATGGTTTCTACGTTAACCGTTTTGCTGACCACCATGCATTTGAGCTGGCTTCATGATTTATCTATGGATTGTACAGCACTACTTCTTGAATCATAATCAGTTTTGTACCTATCCAAGTTACATGTGCTATAAGACAAATAAGGTGAATAAGGTGAATGAGCTGGCAATGAGATGAGCGAGACAAAGTTTGGCGTTGGCTAATGAGCTTATTCAGCTCACGAGGCTTAGCACACTTAGACGTGTTCCATAAGACTGGTAAGTTCATATAAGTTCATATAAGCGACGCTTAGCGCAAATAAGATTTTTGTAAAAGTTCTGATGTATCTGTCACAGCAATGACCTCTTCGGTCAGTCCAAGGATGTGGATTGACCAATGGATATCAACTTGTAAAAAAAGCGAATGCCATGGAACACAAACAACTCGGTGAATTCGGGCATGGTTCTACATATATATAACGACAAAGCTGCATAAACACCAACTTACACAGTCACTTTGAAAAGGAGGGGCATAGGTACAACTTGAACCTTCGCTATCGTACACACGAACCAAGAATACTGACTTTTTTCGATTTTCTTTTGTGTTATATTGGGGTATTGATAAATATGAAATACGGCGAGAGGAAAGAATCGAATGAGGTCGAAGACACTCAAGATGGTTACTTGAGTTTTGCAGCGAGTGACGTCCCTCCAAGATGGAATTGTTCGCAACCCTGGTAGGGCCAAGTGTTCGGCCCAGCGGCCTTGGATAACGGAAGAGGTGATGGGTTCGGTTTATGCCCGATATACGGGTAGTCCTTGGCCACGCAAAGCGGCCAATCATCGCTACCCGGAGGAGGGTCCATAGAGAGATGCGTGATCAGGCTACATCGAAATGAACACAGGTTGAATAATCACTCGCCTTGACGATGTACGGATGAAAAATAATAAAAACTTACGACAGCCCAGTATCCACCATTGTGAGCCTCCACTGAATGCTGGGGATATTCGAATCGTCACCGGACCACGTCACCCTCAACGTCAGGTTGGTGTGGTATCCAGGAGGTGCACCAGTAAAGTGGACACCCGCAAACGTCTTCCCTGAATGTCGATGTCCGCGAGCGTGCTGTGACCACGTATGTAAAAGTAATTGTCTGCGTTTCCGACGAACTCGATTTGGTAGTCACTGGCATAATCCACAGCTGGGTCCTGCAGAATGGTCACAAAGTCTTGTTGAGATAGATCAGTACCAATAGGCTGAATGCCTGTAAGTCGTATATGTAAGTAGCGGTGCGTACGCAGAAGAAATGAAATCTGTACCGGGGGAGTAGCCAATGGGACCGTGCGGGAATTGGTTAGTATCTTTCAATGTGGCTCGAGTCCACCAGCCTGTAGCTGGATTCGTGCTCGGAATGTTCCCGACCGGGGGGGCTGTCAGCGCCTTGGAATCGTCGTCTCCAGCGGGGTTCTGAGACCTCATCTGCGATGCAGCAGGACTCGCGAACCGAATGTTACGAGTTGAATGCGGTTCAAAGATGATGTTAAGAGCACCCAACGATGGCGTGTTGGGCATACCATCCTTGAATGCCTGGAGAGATAGACCAGAAAATGGTTCAAAGTGTGGATTATCCTCCAGGGCGAATACGTTCAGCATCAATATTCCATCATAAGATGGTTCGAAAATAATGGTGCGCTCTCTGAAGTGCTCGAAAGGAACGCGCGGTACAGTAATCCTTCCACGATCGTCGACTAAGGATACCTCAAATCCACGGGGGACTGGAGTACCAGTGTGCCACTATAAAAATAATTTACATTGTGAGCGCATCCACAAAAACAATAAGTATACGTACGTCGAGGCGTAAAGTGAGCGGCACGGGTGATTTACCAATCATACGAAGTCGAGTGGTTGCTGCAACCTGCTTCAAAGCAGGGTCCGCCACGATCAGTGGCACCTGAGATACAATGAATGGTTAGATCAAATCCTCTCCTTGTAATGATAACTGAATGTTCACATTTGTAGAAAGCAAATGTTTCGTCCTTAGCTAGGAAGTTGGCGAAGTCGTCTACACCAAAGGTGTGGAGATCGAATGTTTGTGGCCCCTGCTGCTGATTAGCATTGTGCTTGACGACATTGGCCACCAAGGAGTATGTATTTCCCGTCGTGTGGGATGGACGGAACTGAAAAGGTGAATCACAAGATCTATTATTTACGAATGAGTATCATTTACAACGAACGAGAGGTACTCGAGTCAAGACACTTACATGGACCATGGACCTTTCCGCCCGAGATCACCACGGGACCAGAAGGGTCAGGTTTCACACTCTGCCACACGTGGGGCCACAGGATCAGCTCGCTTGGCATGACCCACAAGGACGCGATGTGGGGTCCGCCGGAGCAATATCCTCGAGTGTAAACGTTGTTGACGTCGCCTGCAACGATGCTCTTCAGCATCCTGAAAAATATCCCAAAGCGCTCTCCTTCGTGCGTCATGCCCCCTTTTTTGCTTGAATGCTCAAGGTGGGGAAGCTAACATGAACATGGTACACATGTTGAATATAGTGCCCCGACATAGTCCCGAGGTACGGGATGGACCATGTTCAAGGCACATTCGTGGATCCCGCCAGCTTGCGCGGTTTCTCTGGCTCGCCCATCATCGTCAGGATCTTGGAACGAAAATAAGCGCTGCTTGAGTAATGTAATGACCCGAGCGGGGACCAACAATTTCTCAGCACAAACTTGAAATCAGTCGATTTAGACATGATGTGAGTACAGGTCGATTGTCAGATGGAAGGATTGAAGAGAAGGCGATGTTTCTGTTGATGACGAGGAAATGTTGCACCTGCCGTTATACCCTACCTGGATTAACCCCTGCCAACTAAGCCGGAAATGGGCAGCCATCTACAGCTTGATGAAGCTGAGTGTAGTTTCGGAAAAATGACAAACTGCTGAGATCATTCACATCAGACAGGTGGCAGCATGGTTGTGCTCGTTGACAGCGAGCGTAACCAATGAACGCTGTTGTTGAATCAGGGAGGCATGGCTGTTTTTCGGGACATTTACAACCACGAAAGCAACTTGTAGCGGCTTACGTTCCGATTCAGCGTGACACTTTCCGGCTTCTGTTAATGAGATGCGAAAACGATGAGATGCTCACGTTATAGAGCATTCTGGCAGTATTCAATGGCTCCATACTGCGGATGACTTGATATGATCTGAGGGACACCAGCTTGGGTAGAATGACATGTTTTGACATGGACGTGGGGCCCGCGTGCCACTAGTCATGTGAATTATCGAAAGCGCCAGTGGTTACCAAGAATTGGCGATACTTGTCAGGTAACTAGAACTTCGGGCCCAGACTTTGACCCAACTGAAAGGCGGCTCGAGAGTCATGATGCGGTAAAGATGACCACGGTAACATCGTGACCTGAACCACTTCCAGCAAGTATTCTGCCTGAGTGGCAGTGAACGTGATGCCCAACGCAGATGGTATGTGATCTTTGGCTCAGAGCAATAAAAGTGGCCACTCCTTTTTTTCGTCGTGTCAATCTGCGTCGTAGGTCAAACCACCTCACCGTATCAAGCATCACATGCATGGTGAGCATGACACTGCGGCATTAATATTGAGCCCTGTGAATGGGCAAAAACCGACCTTTGTCCGACCCGCCACCCGAGTCATACCAGCCGCGCTCGCTGCCCGTGCTTCCTCGAATCGGGAGTACTGTTGGTCACATGCCTAATTGAGTGTGGAATATCATATGTTCTCGAAGTAGCAACTTCATGATACACTGTTTGATGGACATTAAAACAATATATATTAATGTTGATAAGGAATACTGCCCACATATGTGTAGCCTGAGATGGGTCGATGATCGAGCGAGGAAGAAAAAAAAAGCTTCAGGCATTGCCAAATGCAAGTGGGAGTCCGAGTCCGCGGAATCGATCGGGGATAAGACGGAAATTCCCTTCAATCCATGTGGTGTTCAATATCAGTACTACGTCAGATAAATGAATAGTAGAACAGTCCACCTACAACCAGAATACATGATAGAAAAACAATGGCATGCAGTTAGTGGTATAGAAGGACTTCAGGATGTATGTAATGGTGCCATGTCCTGAGTATCACAGAATTTCGCTGCTGGTCAGTGTGAGGCCTAGCGCTACTAGGTGATCATCAGGTCTATTTCATCATGCCATGATCATGGCTAAATAATGGCATCGATTCATAACGACAGACAGACTCAATCATAATATGATGGTCTGATTCACAGCATCAACGCTGGTTTCCATTATGTAGATCCCCAGTCGAATTAGCCTTGGACCAGTGACGGGAAAGTGTTTATAAAATAAACGACATTATAACATTCTGAAATATTATTGGCCAACGTTCTTCGCGAAGTGTATACATTCCATTCCAACATGGTGTTGAGTTACTATGCGATAATCGACTCGGACGCTGCTTGAGTGAAGAGTAAAATGGCGAGTATGGCTGAGACATGGAAGTGAGCTTGAAATTCACGTGCCGTGGGGAAAGCAAAAGGCTTGCGAATATTTTGAAGTGGCCGACTCGTCTTTGCCCGGAGTCCCTCCATCGCGGGCGTATAAAACATCGAGTTCCCCAACGTCGGCGTTGTCTCCAAACTTGCCCCCTTCTTTAGCCTTGTTCTTACCTCTGCGGTGCTGGCCATTCCTGGAATCCTCTCTACTGGAGACTCATCTTGCACCACTTATCTTAACTCGTCAACCGTGTTGAGGCGCCTGCCAACTCTGCCTCTTGGTCTGGCGCTGTTTTCAACGAGATCGAGCATCCTCCAGACAGGCGCAGATTTCACGACCAGCAATGGCCATGCCTCATACGATCGTGAGTCGCGTGGATTTTTTTGCGCTCTGCATTGATTTTTCATGTCGAATAGCTTGGTAATTAAGCTTACAACTTCAACGGAATAACCATCAGCTCTGGCGACCAGATGCGGACCACGGTCACCGCCTCCTCGAGTCCTCGACGACCACTGGAAAGGCAATTATGGAGAACCTGACAACCGGGAAGACAGTTACACAGGAATTGCTTTCTTCTTCCTCTCTCTATGAGCAGGACGCAGAGTGGTTGGTCGAGAACTTCCAGGAAGACGGCAGCCTCGTTGCATTTGCTGATGTTAGTATTGCTACGGCCATCGACATTAACCAAAACAATGAGATGTTGACTTATGGTATCTCCGCAAAGTGTCACATAGGTCTGAATTATTGGTGGGACTAGGT
>JBBPMR010000654.1:0-16577 GCA_038090415.1 Rossbeevera mucosa | reverse complement strand
AAGATAAAGAGGTGTGGGAATGTTTTTCAACTCAGACACAATGTTTACATGTATGTCTCTATTTATAGCATCAAATAATAGGCAACAAACCTGTTTATAGTTGAGATTCTATATGGGTTAATGAAAGTTTAAAAACTGTTTTAATGGTATTGCTGGTTTAGAATGGATATATCTCTGGCGCCTCTAAGCCAAATCACATGACCCTGGGGACAGAGTTGTAGCTAAGAGTTTGTACTATATTTGTCTTTACCAAAGCTAAGCGAGATTCCCACAGGTGATTGTGGGGCGCTTCATGCCCCAGTTTGGGGTTAAACATTGGAACGGTTTTTGGAGTCACTGTAATATTGAATAGGTCGGTTTCGGAGATCGGGTGCCCTATGGATGCAAGCTTCTCACGAAGAAGCTTCACCTTCTTAAAATGGGCCCGTGCATCCCCGCCTTCCTTCACCTTCAACTCGCCCAGCTGCCGCCTCATTTCGACGCCTATAACAAGTGACCGGCTGCCGAACTTCTTTGTCAAGACCTGAAAATATTCGTGCGCGGTTTCCTTCGACATGGGTTGGACAGGCGAAGGCGGAGCAGCAGGAGGTGTAATCAGACAAGGAGGATGACTTTGATGAGTGATTCCATTGTCTGGAGAAGGTGCTGCTACAGGCGCGTTGAGAGAGGGAGCAGGCTGGGCAGGTTCTGCCATTGGCTGCGGAGGCGCTCTGCTTGGTTTATCACAGCGGGGAACTGCGCTTCTTCGAAGGAAGCTTGCGCAGCCGTGAAAAGGACATTATTGGGGGAGTGCATAAACAGGAAATTTGAGTCATTCCCTGGGGCTACACCTAGATACACCATCAATTCCGACTTAGGGGCTAGTTTGTCAGCCCAAATATCAGCAGGAAGGAAAACATATGCAGTGCAACTGAAGACGCGCAAGTGATCAATCCTGGGCTTCTTCAAATGAAGGGCCTTGAAGGGTGTGCACCATTGAAGGTGACTGAGGGGGGTGCGGTTGTAGCAATGTGTTGCATGAGCGACCACGAATTCCCACCAGCTATCAGGCAAGCAAGCCATATGGTGCATCGCCTCAGCTTTGTCCATTAGGATGCGCATGAATCTTTCTGTGCGTCCATTCTGTTGAGGGACATGAGGGGCACTTTCATGAATCCTAATGCCTTCCCCCTTAAGTAAGGCATCGTAGGTGGCTGATTTGTATTCGCCGCCAAAGTCAGACATCCAACCTTTCACCTGTGCATTGAATTGCGTCTTGACCTCCTGCAGGAAGTGCTTGGTGGCCTGTAATGCAGCATTTTTGGTGTGCAGAGGGACAGACCAGGCCATGGAGGTGAAGTCATCCAGGAAGATGATGATGTACTTATATTTGTGGTACAATTTGGTTGGGAAAGACTTGATGTCTGTGTGGACAAGTTCAAATGCGCCTTTAGCGCGTACGGCAGATAGGGGGAAGGAGCATTGGGGTTGCTTGCCTTTGGCACAACCAGGACAGACATGAGGGTCTTTATCCGGAATGGTAAAGTCTGGGAGTCCAGTGGTATGCTCTTTCATTTGTTTAATAACTTCCCTTGATGGGTGTCCCAAACACCGATGAACTGTTTCATAGTCGATGGCACTTAAAGCAGCCTTTCCAGCTGGTGAGGCTTCTAGAGTGTACATGTTACGCCCGAGCCTCCCTGTGGTAAATGGAGCAAGTATCTCACCATCCCCAAAGGTCATAGTCAATTTATTATGGGCGCCATATACTTTGGTGCCTCTCATGAGAAGTTGTCCCATGGATACTAGATTAACCCCTGACTTGGGGATGTAACCAACATCATGCAGCTCTAGATAGTGCAGTTGGTTTTCTGTAGTTCGCCATTGTAGGTGCACTTTTCCAATACCGGTGACAAAAATAGCACCACCTGCTGTTTGAACAGGCAGTTGGTGATCCTTTTTAAGCTCTTTAAACTCCACGAAAACATCTTTTAAGAAAGTAAAGTGCATTGATGCTCCGGAGTCAAGTATCCAAAGTCGTTTTGCCTCATTCTCATGGTGTGCACATTTAGAGCAAGTGCAAATGTCCATGCATTTTTCTACGCTACTGCACAAGGATATAGTACTACGAGCTGTGAGCGCAGGTGCGGCTATTAGCGAGTTCCTTGTGAAGTGAGAGGAAGAGGTTACTGACTTGATAACAGGACCAAAGGACCATTCATCCTCCATTTCTCCCTCTGACCCATAGAGGTCGATAAGATCATTCTCATCCCAGCTGCTCGTTGGAGCAGACATAATGGCGTTCCTTTTGGAATGCTTGGAGAGAGGAGGAGTATTTTCATCATACTCAGCGATATATTCTCGTCATGAGGTGAGTGTCAGAGTGGAGTCCATGGTGGACTTGGGGATGGGCTCAAGCCTTGCAGTGAGTGGTGGGGAGGAGGAGGAGGAGGATGCTATGGGACCAACATTGGAGAGGAAGGACGAACCTTGCCTGGACAGACCTGTGTTGAGAGAGCGAATCATCTCGATAGAGGGGATGATCTCGAGCCGGTGGGCAAGAGAAAATGCCTGCTGTATTTGTGTACAAGCAGGTGGGCCTTGGTGCCTCTGGTATAATTGGGCAGGTCTGTTGGCGAGGGTGTGGGGGTTCGGAAAAGGTTCAGGGCCAGAGGTGTATGCGACGGAGGCAATGTGGGCGTGGTCATGGTCCTGAGCTGCCGTGGAGTTTAATTCCTCCTGGTGCTTCTTGCCACCATGCTTGCCTCATTGTCCCTTGTTCTTTGGAGCGCTGTCATCATTTGATGACTGTTGCTGCTCAAACTTGGGGTCGTCACCTTTGCACTTTTTTACAGCGCTGATCTTGTGGGCCTAAGGGGCCTTCGGTGTGTCCTTCATCTGGTGCTGATCCTATGAGAGGATCACAGCCTGTCGGATATCTGTGACAGTAGGGTCGATGAACTTGCCGGCGCTGTCTTTCTTTTGTGCAATCATCTGCGCAACGACATCCATGGAGGGGGGGAGCTTGGCGAGCAAAAGCATCGCCTGGACCTTGTCGGGAATAGGATACCCTGCATCGTCGAGGCATGAGAACAGATTTTCCACCTTATTGATGGAGGGAGTGGGGTGAGAGAACTGAGCGACTTTGGTTTCAAGTAGCTCTTTGAAGAGCGTGAAAGCCCCAGTGATGCCAGGGGAGTCATATTCAGCCTTGAGGGCTATGATCAAATTGGCAGCATTTTCTTCTGCGAAATATTTCTGATGAAGGGACTCCGTCATGTAGAGCTTGATGGTGCCAGCGATGGTGTCGTTGGCCTTGTTCCATGAGATCCAGAAGTTGGTATCTTCCATGGCGGCTTTAGGATCGAAGGTAGGGGCTGAGATCGAGAGGACCCAAGCGCAACCGGTTGACCGGATGTAAGACGACATAATGGGCCACCATTGGAACCAGTTGGCTCCAGTGAGGACGGGGATGGTGATGGCAGAGGAGTGAGACATTGTTGATTCTGTGCGAACAAGTCAGCATGATGAACCAGCATAGTTTCCCTCTACTGGAGGTACAAAACCATGCAGCAATGAATGCACAATGGTGCAGGTTTCTAACCTCTGCATGCAGCGTTTTCACGCAGCAGTGAACCTTCTGGAGCTAGCAGGTACTGCAGCCATAAAGGCGCGAGATATCACTTTGGCTACCAGGGCTCATAACCTGATGAAGTGACAGCGCACCATATGGCAGCAGCTGACACCTGAGGACTAACCTAGCAAAGGGCTAGACTCACCGAGGAAGGTTCTGACGGTTGGAGGTTAGCACGTAGTGGTTTGAGTACAAGATGCTATTAGAACTCAGATGTGGAGTTCAAATATATATACATACAATTATGTAAGTATTACTAAATATGGAACGAACTATCGTTCATTCAACACTACTTGCTGGTGACACTGCAGTGTGGTTATTTGGTCAACAATAGCGACACACTTTTTGAGTTGTTTGCTAGTATAGAGGATTGATGAGAAATCAAATAATGCAGAGATAAACGCACCTGCAATTGTGACAATCTCGAACCTTCTTGTTGTCCGAGTTCAGGTATGGAGCAGAGAAGTGTGCCTCGATGTCTTGAGTATGTTCTGCTCATCCCCTCTTTGATGGCTCGTCTACATCAATGACTTGGACATCCTTGAGAAGACTGTCAGATCTGGTAGTAAGAGCCCCATCATGGGCAGCTCTATTGACCTGTGATGTTATGCAGGCCTTCTGAAGCCCTACAAAGTGTTCAAATCAGTAATTAGATACAATTTGTTATGACTGGCCTGGATAGAGTAGGTCGGGGACTCGATGGGTACTAGGGCTAGAGGTTACAAGTCCTAAGGTAGACACCAGAGGATGACTAGGAACTAAGGAGTCCGAAGAGGGAGACCTAAGGATGATGAAGGGCTAAGGACGCTTAGTGAGCTTCACTGCAAAGCGAAACACGAAGACTTGGCTGAGGAGACCGAAGGGGAAAGCCTTGGGTTGATGAAGGGCTAAGGTGAGGAGCACATGCTCAGAGGGACTAAGGATTTGGCTTAGGAGCGAGTGGATTCAAGGGAGAATCGAGTAGCTCTAGCTTAGTGTTACAGGACGAGTGTCTAGGGTTTATATAAGAAAGAGATGGAAGATCATGGAACATGACCAAAGGGTATGTGTCAGCTGCAGTATGAATGAGTCATGAAGACTGCGGATGAGTAAGGGTACACTAAGCAGATGATGAAGCAGGGCAAAGGGAAATAAGTAATCCGCAGTATGGAATGAGTCATGAAGACTGCAGATGACGTAGCGCAATGAGTAAGCATGAATAAGAGAGATGAGTAATCCGCAGTTATGGAATGAGTCATGAAGGCTGTGGATTGACTAAAAAGAAATGAGTAAAGGTACAGAAGCAGATGACGCAAAGGGAAATGAGAAAGGGCAAAGGGGAATGGAGAAGGGCAAAGGGGAAGCATAGGAGATAGAGGGAGACATGGGAGAGGTCCATGAGAGCAATGAGAGGCAAAGGGAAACAGCAGGACAAGGGAGAATAGTCCAGGTGAGGTTCAAGCATAAGACTTGGTAGTCTGGAGCGAGAACCAAAGAAAAGAAAAGAGAAAAAGAAACAATGAATCATAACACAATTGCTGTGAACTTACCTTTCTTCTTTTTGAGTGGGCTATCAGGGTCAGATTTTGCATCAGACGTAACAGCATCAATGTCAAGGGCTTGGTGCGTTTGTTTTGGACCAGCCTCACTGCTAGGTGCCAGTGTATTCACTGTATTGTCACCTTGATATGGCTGCATGGCTATCTGAGCTTTCCAGTGGGAGGAAAGCTCCAAATCAGCAGCATTGTTGGCACATGTCACACGTGCTGATGGTATGGCTGTACATTTAGGCCAGTGAGGCTGTTCTTTGATGTCAGACATATTGTAATAAGCAAATGAATTGGAGGCAAAATGAAAATTTCATAACCACTACCATTTATAGTTATCGGCTCTTGCCGGTAACAGGGACATGCAATCCTTCACGGCTTCAGGGCTTCTGGGGCCCGGCCCAGCTCAGCTCATGGCTTTCAAAATGCCAGGCTGAGCTCCAAGCCCCACCAAGCCCCTTCCACGGCCCGGCTCGGCTCGGCTTTTCGGGGCTTGGCTTTGATGGCTCACGGCTTTCAGGCCGGGCCGCAGAATCACTATTTGTGTGTGCCAGGAATGAGGTCAATTGCATGATCCCATGGTTTGTGAGGGGGGAGTACATCAAATTCCTCTTTAGAGAAGACATCTTTAAAGTCCTGGTACATCGAAGGTACCATTTCTTCGAAGATCTTTTCCTTCTTTACTTGGGTGGCAGCAAGGTCAGTGGACACATTTCACACTGCAAAACTCATCATCCTCATCATCATCGACTGATTCTAGTGGTGGTAGATGATCATTTTGGCAACGAAAGGTCAACTTCTCCGTCTTCCAGTCCACCTTGGGGTTATGAATTTTTAGCCAATTATGGCCTAGGAAGACTTGATGGGTACTTAAGTCCATGATTGCCAATGTGATTTGTTCATAATGATCATCAATGGTTAATTCTGCAATAACAAATTCAGTGATAGCACCATTAGAATTCAGAGAGCCATCTGCATTGTACACTTGCACTGGTCGAAGCAGATTATGTATTGGCATTTGACTTCTCTGAACAAAATTTCGGTCTATCATGGAACCTGTGCATCCTGAATCTAATAGCACCAGGACCTCTTTTGTTTGTCCATCTCCAGTTTGCAAAGTCGCAGTTAGCTCAAAGGCTTGTGCAGACTTGTTTACCCTTCGGATGTACTTAGGTTTCTTTTGGAGATCCTTTAGAATAAAGAAGGCATGTTTGGGGCTAGCATTATGTATCCATTTTACCAGATCAGGATTGACTTCATTGATGCGGGATTCGTGTACGAAGGAGCGGAGATGGTTTATTGATCTCTTTTCATCTCCTAGGCATACCATTTGTTGCATCCAGTCAATTGACCATGGATCCACCATGTTGAACCAATGTCGGCATCCTGTGTTCGATTTTACCCCCTTTACAGGGTTAGAGGGTAATCCCTGGCCCATTGATCTCAGAGTGGGGTCCTCTGCCATGGAATCTCTTTTCAGAATCCGCACTTGGTCAACCGGTTTGCAAAGTGATCTATTGTTTGGGTTCCCAGTGCTCTTGATCGCATGTCCACTCGGGTAGACAGAGGCTCCACTCTCCCAAATTTGGCATAATGCCGCACTGGTACTATCTGAAGGCAACCTTTGACAACGTCTAGGTGCTGCACTCGAACTTAACTAAAGGAGAAAGTGGCAATGGGAATCCAACGAGAACAAGACTGGTTTGTTCCGTTGCTGCATTCAAGTATTTATACTACTGGTACATGCGCACAGACCATGCTGTGTCTGACCTACCCTAAACTACATGTGTTTACAATAAGGCAAGGCTATGCTTACCATGAGGCTAAAGTGAGGCAAGGCTATGCGGAATGGAAGAGAAGCATGCCTTGCGCTGAGTGCGTGTAAGTCTAGACCGCTTACGTAATGCGGTGTGATAAGATAAGATAAGCTACTAAGGACTAAGCGCTTTGGGCACTTTGGACTTGAACAAAAAGGAGAAAAGAAATAGGTGCGTAAGGCGCTAAAAGGAAAAAGATAGGGTGACGACTAGCATTTGCAACACTATCACAAACTTCGACCAGAGTAGAGGGCTGAATAGGCTCCCACTCATCTTTGCTCACCTGTTGGTTTTGTTTTGCAGCCATTTTAGTTAATTCGGGCACATCAAATGACTGGGTCTTGCCTGTATCATCAGATAGAATCGAATATTTATTGTAGGATGATTTACATGACAATACAGACTTAATAGAAACAGTAGTCGACCTGTCTACTGTCCTTCGGCAAAACCCTGCTCTTTTTCCCTTGCCATTTGTCATAACATATCATTGGTTACTTCAACTATTTCACCATCTATTTCAAAGCGATGATTTTGGATAGGGCGATGACGTAGATGTTCTTGACATGGCCAAGGTTTTCCACAATGACAACAGACATTGTCTGCAATTGCTTTTGAAAGGTCCATTGGACCGGTGGTGCCAGGTACTGCAGCAGTGGAATAGGAAGAGGTGGAGGAGGATGTAGTTGCCTTTTGGTTTGTTTGCGCAGTTGTCTCTGCAGCCTTGTTTGTGGACCTCTGAGGGTGCCATCAAGGGGTGGAATCATTGGTGAGCTCGGCCATAGACTCAAGGGTGTTCTGTGCATCTCTCAGCGCCAGTTCCCAATGGTCTAGATCCTCACTGTGCAGCAATGAGTCTGTGTTTCCAATCTATGCCAGATGCACATGTTTGACTAGGTCTTTCTTTGCACCCTGGTGGATAATGTTTAGGAGGGTAGCGGCATTGTCGGACCAATCAAAATCTGCTTCTAGGCACAACTGGTGGAGTTCAACAAAGAAGTCTTCCATGCTTTGCTTTGAACTTTGCTTTAGATTGAGTAATTTTTTCTGGGCTTTGCGTTTAGACTCCGTGTCCTTAAATTGAGATGACTCCTTCCATGAAGCCATCAAATGTGATTGAACCGATCATGGCACCCTTTGTCTGAAAGTAGTGATTGGCGAAACAACCAGCAGCTCTGCTTTTCATTGTCGACAGGACTATCATGATTCGGATTCGATCAGATACATGACCATCAAATTCACATAAATGGAGTCCTAACTGGGTCATCTATTCATTGAATTTGAACTTATCCCTATTAAAGTCATCAGGCCTTTTTACAGCTGACTTCCCAATGGATCCTGTGGAGGAGGAGTCTCGAGGAGCGTAAGGGCTGTGCATAGAGGCATGTACTCCTCGTGTAACAGTAGGAATAGGGGAAGGTGAGTATTGCGGAGGGTGGACTGGAGTGGAGGGGGTGACAGGAGAAGGGACACCTAAGGTAGGAGGTGGTCCTGCCATTGATGGATTATCTCCATATGCAAGAGTCCACACACACATCATTGCATGGAATTCCTCCATATTCGAGGCGATGAGAGATTGGGGTGGAGGTGGCATGTTCAAAGACACAATTGGGTGGTTGCGCTCAGTGGCAGAAATGGAAGAGGCTCGAGACAATGCTCGAGATGAGCGATGTGCGGTAGGAACAAGTGGCTCCATGCTGTAGCCAGACATGACAAAAACACATTTGTAGTTACTTTGGTTGGGTGGCAGACTCCCCAAAGCACTTGCATGAATGTGAGAAAGGGAATATCAAATAGATCAAGTTCTGTGGGAAGACTCCTCTAACCTCTTCGATGTATGGGACGGATGGAGGGAGAGTTGGCGGACGAACCACCAGTTCTCTATGGAACTGAATGGTGGATCTCACAAAGAGTCCAATGACATTCACTGAAGATGGTCTACAATATATAGGGGCACTGATACAGCAATGCTTGCCTATCTGAAACAAAAGGTAGCCGTGACATGAGCATGGTATTGAAATACATCCGCAGGGCACAGGAGAGGCGTGAAGGAACCGGGAGACTGCCTGGCTATTGTTGCAAATCTCACTTCACGACCCTCTTATCTTATTTTATCTGATCACATCTTATTGGAGCACCTATCCTCTATCTTCTTATCAGTGATGTCATGGTCTAGACTGACACACCTTTTACATGAGGCTAGCTTCTTTTTCATTTCCACTCGGCTTCTCTTCCATTCGATGCATAGCCTTGCTTCTTGACTTCTTTCTCTCACACTTGTGAGAATGTATATACCTTAATATAGTAGATAGTGTCAGACACAGCTTGGTCTGTGCACATGTACTCATAGTATAAATACTTGAATGCAGCAACCGAACAAGCTAGTCTTGTTCTGGTTGGATTCCCTCTAATCAGTTCCCTCCATTCTATCTTGTCTTTAGTTGAGGTGCCTAGTCCTTGTGATTAAGGTTGCCTTCATTAGAACAAGACTTCTTTACTACCCACCTCTTCTTTTTGTCAGTGACCACCTATCATCACACAATCTACCATCTTCCCCTCTTCTTCATATTGCTGTGGAATACTCGGATCCCAGAGTTAAGGGAGACCACTCACATTGAGTATAAGAGAACCCTTGACCAGGTTACCATCGACGGAAAGCAACCATCTCACCACTGCTGCATATACACTGGTCTGGTGTCGCTTCTGTTCGCATTGTCAGGGTAGATCACATTCGAGTGAACCCTTCTGACCGCAGAAAAATAAGGATCAATCCCTTAGTGCATAGTGGGTCAGCACAGCAGAGTCGATACTGTGCAAACGACAGAATCATGATTTCTTCTGTAAGATTCGCAGCCTAGACAGTGCTAAAACTGCGCTGTAGCCAGGCACTTCCAGTTCCTTTGACTCTACCCTTCGACACACGTCCGGGGCTCATGACCCTGGTATTGCCTTTAGTTATTTTAGGTAATTTGGTGCTGGTCTCTTCATGAGTATCATCCAAGTTAGTCACTTGCTGGTCTCTTAGTGAGTATCACGTGACACAAAGTATAGGAAAAGTAGGAACCACTCCCCTACACAATAGCAACGCTGAACTTCAACGGTGATATAGTAGAATTTGTGTGTGGAAACTTCGGAATTGAATCCGAAACACTCATCTTGCCCAAAACCGAGTGGACCCCCGCAGAACCTGAAAGAGTATCCCTCTCCAACATCACTGACCTCAACTCTTGGCCTTATTAGCTAAGAAAACAATTTCTTGACTCCCTCGTGGGCCAAGGACCCCCTTGCCATAACCTAAGCGAAACACACGTATATGAAGCTACTGCTGAATTCATCATCCGTCACCCCCAAGAAATCATAGATCGCGATGGCCTCACTCAAGGAACTACTCCGCCTTGTACAGGAGCTAAATGCAAAGCTCAATGACATGATGGTGGAGAACCGCTTGATGAAGGAGCACCTTGAAAGAGCAGAAGACTCTGCCGATGTCGTGAGTGAAGGCAACCTTTGATGAAGTCTAGGTGCTACACTCGAACTTAACAAAAAGGGAAGAAAGTGTTGGTAAAGGGAATCCAATGAGAACAAGACTGGCTTGTTCCGTTGCTGCATTCAAGTATATACTGTTACAAAGCTATGCTAAGGCTATACTACATGTGTCTATGGTGAGGCAAGGCTATGCTTACCATAAGGTTAAGGCTATGCGGAATGGAAGAGAAGCATGCCTTGCTGATGCTGTGTGTAAGTTTAGATTGTGATGTCATGATGACATCATATTATGTAATGCAGTGTGATATGATAAGAGATAAAGAACTGAGCGCTTGTACTACATTTCAGGTGCTCTGGACTTGTAAAAAATAAAAAGAAAGAAATAGGTGCTATAGGCGCTAAAGTGAAAAAGTAATTAGTGACGACTAGCATTTGCAACATTACCCCCCTTCTAGGGAGGAGATTCCAGATCCTCAGAGTCACTAGGCAAAATCTCGGCGCATTCCACAGAGAAAATAGACTCGACTTCAGATTCATCAGAGTCATAGACGGCTTGAATCAATTTTGAATGATTCATGTCAAAAGTGTTGAGTGCCTCCTATGCACAAGTAAGGTTCTGAGCATGCTCCCATGTCCTGTCATCCTCTGAATAGCCTTTCCAGTGTACCAGATACTGGAAGCCACGTCCACGTTTTCGTCGGTCTACAATATAATCTACTTCGAACTCTGTGGTACCCTTATCGTCGATCACCACTGGACCTGGGCGAGCGATGGATTGACCTGCAAGAGGTTCTAGGTACTAGGCAATGCCAAGGTTACTGTGTTTTTATTTTTGTACTCTGTAATCCTATATGGACCAATCCATCGATCATTCAACTTTGGGCAAGTTCTGGATGAGCCCATGGAGAGATGTTCAGAAGAGAGCCACACTTGATCACCTATCTTGTAGGGGGGTGCTTCTGAACGATGATGATCAATTTGTTCTTTGATCCTCTTGCATGTTTTTTCCAAGGCGCTTCTAGCGCTTTTGCGATTCCATCGCATCTGAGATACTAAGTCCATGGCTAAAGGGGCTTTGGACGGAACGACTTCAAAATCAAGTCTAGGTTTGAAGGTTTTGTTCACTTGGAACAGCGAAAACCCAGTAGCTGAGAACTGAGTGTTATTATATGTGAACTGGGCGATCGCAAGAAGTTCTGCCCATTTATCTTGTTTTTCTAGGGTGTAGAGCCATAGGTACTGCTGTAGCTCTCTATTCACCCTCTCAGTCTGACCATCGGTTTGCGGATGGTAGGCCATTGACATCTTTCTTTGGATGTTCAACATCCTACAAATATCCTCCATAACAAAGGAGGTGAACTGCAGGCCATGATCTGATACAATCAAATCAGAAAGTCCATGGTGTTTCCAAACGTAATCCACATACAACCAGGCCATTCCCAAGGCCGTTATCTCTTTGGTTGTAGGGATAAACATTGCTTCTTTCGAGAAGCGATCCACCATGACTAAGATTGCATCAAACCCATTGCTTTTGGATAATCCAGTGATGAAATCGGCACTAACTTCTTTCCAGGGTCCAGCTGGAACTTCTAATGGCATTCCTTTACTGCTAGGCATAGTGTTGCTTGGCTTCATGCGAGCACACAGATCACAACAACTGACATATTCTTTAACGTTGTTCCTCAAGTTCGGCCAATCATATGAATGCTTGATTAGCTCTGAGGTCTTTTCCATGCCTTTGTGACCAGCTAAGGGATGGTTGTGGAATTGAGTGATGATTTGGGTCCTTAGGGAGTGTGGTACCCATACTTTGTTGGCGTAATGCCACAACCCATTATGGAGGGAAGATCTGTCGGGTTTATCCACCCCCGAGTGTGCTTCTTTGATTTTATCTAATAAAGGAACTTCTAAAGTTTCCGAAGTTCTCTTCGTACTCCTCAGTGTATCTATCTTGTTGATCCATTGTGATGGGATCATGACCATGTTTCAGTTATTGGACTCAATGCCGATAGCTAATTCTACCCTTCTAGAGAGCGCATTGGCTTTTTCCATCAAGGTGCCAGGTTTGTTGATTAACCGGTAATCGAATCGGGACAAGTATAATGCCCATCTCGCTTGTCTATGCAAGAGATCCTGGGATTTCATGAAATACTGGAGGTTTTTATGATCTGTCCAGATCTCGAACTAATGTCTAGCATCTTCCAGATAGTGTTTCCAGGACTCCAAAGACGTGATGATGGCTAGCATCTCTTTATCCACTATGGAATAGTTACATTGTTCAGTGGTCATTTTGTGTGACATGAACATGACCAGGTGCCATTTCCCATCTTTCAAAGTGGATAACACACCTCCTACTGCGAAGTCAGATGCATCGCATTCTACATGATATTCCGATTCGTCATCCGGGTATGCCAGTACCAGTGCCGAAATGAAAGCACTTTTGATCTGTTCGAAAGCATCTCGTTGACTTTTTCCCCAAGTCCAGAGTTGATCCTTTTTAGTCAGCTCATGCAGTGGTGCTGCCATTGAACTGTATTCTTTAATGAATCTTCTATAATAGTTGGCCAGCCCTAGGAAACTTCTGACTCCTTTTATGTTGACTGGGGGCTGCCACTCTGTAATGCCCTGGACTTTCTTCATGTCCATCGCTATTCCCTTGGGTGATACAATCATCCCTAATATCTCCATGGATGTTTGTTCGAAGAAGCACTTTTCTGGCTTCACAAATAGATCATGTTTTTGTAGGTGTGCCAGCACTTCCCGAACTATTTTTCTGTGTTCCCATACGTCTCCAGTTTTGGTGAATATCATGAGATTATCGATGTATACTATGACAACATCAGGCATGTCGGCGAAGATCTCATTTATCATCTGCTAGAATGTGGCAGGCGAATTGCACTGCCCGAAGAACATTACTAATGGTTCAAATGCACCTCTATGGCAAACAAATGCTCCTTTCCACTCATCATCCTCCTTGATCCAGACGTTATTGTATCCCCATCGCAGATCCATCTTAGTAAATAACTTGGCCCCTTTAAGCTTATCTATAAGCTGGGAGATTAGAGGCAAGGGATAATTGTTTTTGACTGTTCCCTTGTTAAGATAACAGTAATCCATTACCATCCTCTTCTTTCCATCTTTCTTGGGGATAAAGAACACCGGTGAAGTTTGTGGTGACTTCAAGGGATGAATATATCCCTTGCTCAATTGTTCCTCTATAAATGCCGAGACTTCCTCTTGTTCCTGAACAGAGGTGGGAATGATCCTACCCTTCTTTGGCACGAAGTCAGGCTTCAGATCGATTGTGTGATCCCAAGGTTTGTGCTCTGGCATTCTTTCGCTTGCCTTTTTTGAAAAGAAATCAAGATAATCATGACACCATTCAGGCACCAACTTAAAAGCCTCTTCGGGCTCCAGGGGTTTTTCTGCCAGATCTATCTCATCGGATTTCATAATTTTCTGAATGAGGTATCCATTTTCTGACTTGTTGTTCCAATGTGCCTGTAGTACTTGGCACTCTTTAGGGCATCGGTTGAGCGTAACCTTGCCATGTTCCCAATTGATCATGGGGTTGTGATGGACCAACCAGTTGTGTCCCAAAATCATTTGGTTCTTGCCCAAATTTGTCACGTCTACCACCATCCTTTCCATGTGGTCTTTGTATCTGACCATGACATCTGCTTTATAATGAATACTGCCTGCAGCATTTTTCAATCCATCCACATTGTAGACAAGGATTTCTTGGCTCTTTCTTCTGAGCTGGATGTTGTTTTTGTTGGCCCATTTCAGGTCCATGAACGTGCCATTGGCTCCACTGTTCAAGAGGGCGATTGCTTCTCTCTTTTTGTCTTTTTGTTTTATTTCTATTTTTAGTGTGAGTTCCTTGTCAGGGTTGATAGTCCTGACTCAGCGATCCTCTGGGCCAGAATCCTCGCTTTTCTCGGTACACACAGAATTAAGCACCACTTCCCGATGGTCACACTCTTCTGAGAATGCCATGTCAGTTAATGATTCAGATGGGCTACCACTTCGTGAATCTTCTACTGTATTCCAATCTATGAAATTGTCTGGTACATATGGACTATCTACAGCCATCCTAGCTAACTGTCTCATATCATATAAGGGTTCTTTATTTTTTCCTTTTTCTTCTATCGTAATGCTATGTATTTGTGGTATTTCATCTACTACTATAAAATCTAAAATAGATGACGAAGGAAACGAGCTAGCACTATCTTGGCGTCGAGCTCTCAAATTGGAAGCAAAAGACTATTTCTAACCTACTATTTTTTGTGTTTTCAGGTAAACTACTGCCCAGTGAATTTACCTTTATTCTTTTCCCTGGCTCATGGCCACTGCTACGATCCGAGCTATCTGTGCATCGAGATCCTCCTCTTTCTCTTTTCCTTTGTTTGTTTCTGTGGTTGTCTCCGCGGCATTGATTCTTTTGGCACATTTGGCATGGTGTGCACCATTGACAAATTTACATTTGTTGCATTGATTTTTCTTGGGAGATCTGCACTCCCTTACTTGGTGACCCTTTTTCCCACAGTTATAACAACCAGCTGGGCCTTTGCCGGCTTCTGAGGTGACGCTATCGATATCCATGGCGTTGGAGTCCCTTTCCCTTTTTGAGCTCCAAGGGGTAGGAACTTTCATGCGGGTCTTGAAGGACTCAATTGACTCCATGTATTGCTGAATGACGGTTATGTAGGCAGGCACCATCCTTTGCCTGGCTTTATCCAAGAATATAGGCTTCATTACTTCCGCCTTTACTTGTTGTTCGAGGAGGGCAATTCCCATCGCATCTCCACACATTGCTTGATCGTAATTGACGATCCACCTGGTGAGAAAAGTTTGGGTACGTTCTTTGTACCCATGCTTCATGGACATTAGCCTTCTCATGGCCAAGTCCTTCTCATTTCCCATGGTGAAACATTGTCAAAGATGAGCTTCGATCTTGCTAATGGTGGGCCATGTGTAGCCCTTGCTCTTTGTTTTCTTTAGCTCATTACGAGCCCAGGCTCCTGCCCCATTTTCATCTTTTTCCTTTGTTGATCCAATTCAGACCAACATGGCATAGGTTCAGTGTTCATCTTTCAGTTATGCCTCCCGATTCATTTTGAGGTAGACTTCCATCTTTGTCCACCATTCTTCAAATCGTCCATATGACCCATTAAAGTTTCCCAGGTCCAGGACAATGGTGACCTTTTTATTAACAGTGGTCGAAACTGTTCCTTTAGTGACGTCCTGGCAAGCCTTCTTGGCTTGGGTCTTTATGGTGTCGGCACAATCTTTGGCTCTTTCGAGTCAGTCCTTCAGTGTTCAGTTCTCCACCATGATGTCGTTTAGCTTGGCGTTGAGCTGCTGAACTAACTGCAGCAGTTCTTCCAGAGTCACCATCAAGATTGATTATTTCTTGTGGGGGGAGTACGGGGTGATGGATTTCAAATTCAGCTACTGCTTCATAACTGTGTTTTTTATACAGTGACTCCAAAAACTATTCCAATGTTTAACCCCAAACTGGGGCATGAAGCACCCCGCAATCACCTGTGGGAATCTCGCTTAGCTTTGGTAAAGACAAACATAGTACAAACCCTTAGCTACAACTCTGTCCCCAGGGTCATGTGATTTGGCTCAGAGGCTCCAGAGATATATCCATTCTAAACCAGCAATACCATTGGAACAGTTTTTGGACTTTCATTAATACCTATAGAATCTCAACTATAAACAGGTTTGTTGCCTATTATTTGATGCTATAAATAGAGACATACATGTAAACATTGTGTTGGAGTTGAAAACCATTCCCACACCTCTTTATCCTTTACCACAACCATCATGTGATCACTGTCTACCACTTAGAAGAATACCATTCTTTCTCAGCTTGATGCTGGCCATTCCCTTTGCTCTATTGCATCTAGTACTGGTGTTGGCATTGCTACCATATCCAGACTTCATTCCAAGGAGCATTCTGACCTCCAAAAGTCTGCTGGAGGTCATCCATTAAAGCTTTCCCCTACCAATCTTTACCATGCCATTCATCTCAATTCTACTTATTAGGCTGAGAATGTAGTCCAGGTGACCAAGGCACTCTCCAATGTCACCAACCAGTCTCTCCACCCTAATACCATTTTCCACCAC
>JBBPMR010000653.1:0-16579 GCA_038090415.1 Rossbeevera mucosa | reverse complement strand
TCGTCCCTCCAACGCTCATCGTCAAACTTAGGCCTCGCGAATCCGTAGTCAAGGAATGCTTTTGTCTTGGAAAAGGAAAGTCGAGCATCCTTGGAGATGTATATCGAGCCAACGTAGCAAGCTGCAAAGAGCGCAGCCAGGACGTGAGCAGTGAATGTTAGAATCATGCCAGCACGAATTAGAAAATGAGGATATGTCTATCTGCGACAGACCAACTTTTGTATCCGTTTCTTGTGGTGTTTGCTATTGTTCAGCTTTGACTGATTATAAAACAAATGTGTATCTTTGTGGGTCCTATGTGGAAATGAAGCACGTGCCATTCTGATTGACAACAAACAAACATAAATAATCTATCCGCCCACTCGTTCCGATCTATTCCGTTCTAACCAGTTAACCTCGTCATGTTGCCCACCCTCGTTCGCCGCCAGTTTATGGGTCTTATCCCCCCCA
Organism: Rossbeevera mucosa; assembly: GCA_038090415.1. Lineage (NCBI taxonomy): Eukaryota > Fungi > Basidiomycota > Agaricomycetes > Boletales > Boletaceae > Rossbeevera > Rossbeevera mucosa. Next base: position 16,129 of record JBBPMR010000653.1, on the reverse strand, counting down.
AAATTGCGACACCTTCCCACCTCGTATGTTTCACTGCATCCTGTTTCCTCTCTTGCTAAATTTTTCCTTCCCAGTCTGTTGGCTCTGGGGAGGGTTTGGCACCCTTGATAAACTTCTACTCCAAGCTCCCAAAAGGACGCGCACCACCGGCAACATTTGACCCCGAGAAGAAAGCCTTAAACCGACTGGGTCTCACAATCCTTTTCTTCTTCGGTGTGGGATATACTATCGACTACAACAGTATGTTTTCACTGCACTCTATTCCCGTGATTACCCCTCATAACGTACCGTTTCCATTCTTTAGTGCACCTTAGTAAGCAGTTCATTACAATGATTCTACCGTCATTCTCATATGTTTAACAGAGTACCACAAAAACCATCCCCACTGAATGCGTCGAAACAAGAGTTTTTCCGCGGCGATGTCTGTCAACCACTTTAAATCGCTGTATTTCCTGCAATAGACAACTTACGTATTCGTATGGTCTGACTTGAAAACGACAGCGGATTCGCACTACCAGGGCATTGAAGAGTAAACACATTTCATGCCAGATGAATGATGGCTTCAAAATCTTTATGTTTTGTGGTAGCTGGGTTGACATTATAGGAGAATGCTGGTACCGTGGTCAGAACATGTGGATCACTTTCCTGCGCATACTTTGCTATCGCATCCTGAGCCGGAGTAGCATGGGGTCGATTGCTCAAGTCATGCTGCACCTTTTTTGGTTTGCTTTCCATCTTAACCACGTCTAAACCCTCTCTTCGATTTTCAGGACAGTGAGCGCGACCTGAAGATACCACACAAATGGACCATTCGTCCGACATACGATGAATTGCTTCTAAAACTATTAACATGTGTATTGATGCAGGTACAGTGCAGTCGTGCTCTGAATAATGATGACTGAAGAGGTAAGATGAGGTTATCAGCGCCGCCGGTTCATTGCCATTCGGCACTGGAAGCAATATTCGTTGACATCGTCTACGGATTGTTGAATCTCCTCGCCAAAGTTCTATTTTTGCCACAATCATGCTCAGGCACTGTTTCCACGGACAACTGACAAATTCATACCTTGGTACAGTTTGGATGTCTGCAGTTGGGAGGGTGTCGATAACTACGTTCACACCGTGTTGAGTCACAATCCATGATTGCTATGACAAGGTGCCGTTGAAAGTGCTGCGATTTGTTAAAACGCCTACGCAGAGGTCCGAAACGGATCGTCACCGTACACCACATTTTAGCCACAGCGTTCCATCTCTGTAAATGGGTATTTTAGTTTCCCTAGAGCTGGTGGAGGCGACCCGTAATCCTCACGCTACTTGTCGGCACATGATTAATCGGCGCAGGGAAGGTCGCGGGAAAGGGTAGTGGGCGATGTAGTGGGGGATAAAGTTGTGAGGGACCCTGGCGTGCTCAGCCGCTCGGCTTTATAGGTCTGTAGCACCGGAAGCCAATAAGCATGTCGAAAACAATACGTAGTCGTCCATATTCGTCCTAGAAAAATCCCCGGGCATGCGACCCACATGTCAACTTGCTGTATTCCAGTCCTTCCAAGTCATCGGAGCGAACGGATGCAGTACTCATAACTCAAAATATCAGCGTGTTTGTCATGTGGCTAGATCGAAGATTCTGCAGAATCTCTGGAACGCCTTGACTATAAGCAGCCTCCCTGACCATCCGGAACAAAGATAGCTGTCCCGGGAACCCTGATCCAGTATATAAGCGAGTCATCGTGTATCGGCTCCACCGGCTGTTCTGTCCCCAATCGGTGCTGTATGATCTCGTCCGCGTTTGTTGATTCGGCTTGTTCGTGCCCTCGAATGCATACAGGCACACCGGTGCTTGCACCATGATCCGTAATTCATATCCTCTTTTTTATGATATGTAGGTCGAGCGAGGTCGTGACCGAACGCCATCGATACGAAATCAATGCCAAGTGCTTGTGGACTTGCAACTTGCAACTAATTTATCTGATATCTTCCAGAGCTTATATATCAGTATGACAAAATCTAGGGGCGCCCGCGGGTTGTCAAACGTGAACTTCGAACGTGTTCATGCTATTTCACTTCAGAGACTCCACCACAGTGGGCGCATGCTGCGTGCTTTCCAAGTTGCGTACGCCACAGTTGCTGATCTCGACTACAGATGTTCCTTAGCTTAATGCGAGGAGATAACGTTGATTGTCACTAATGAATGTGGAAAGTTGGTTGTGCCGGCTTTCACACCAGATGGGCCTCGTGATTTATTGGGCGGCACTGGTATTGCTAGTGCCTGATATAACCGCCAACACGTACCTCGTACCTAGCTGTACCTGATTAAGCCGTCAAGTAATCCCTCCTAATCTCTGCTACCTGTTTGGGCAGCTCAGAATGTATGAGCTATGAGGACTGGGATGACAAAAAAAGGTTTGGAAATCCAAATGAGTGGTATTTGTTATCTATCCCAGGTATGTGTCTAGCTGTACCTATAGGTCGCCACGAAAGCTTAGAGTCTAGACAGTTCTATAATCTGTCCGACAGGCTTCCAGTTGGTTCGGCCAATACGATCCAACAGGTTACATATCTGTATCCCGTAGAGGTTGGCGTAGTTGTCAGGCCGTTACTTCGTTACTTATTTACCACGAGGAGACGGTGGAGCCAGCCCTGTGACATAACAATCATGTATAAGGCTCCGACGATGGAGATTACGAATTGGAACAGAATCATCGAATCAGTAAGGGAAAGTGAGGTGCCATATACTCATGGCACGAAGGATTTCCAGGCAGCTCGTGGGCATAATCGCCGGGCAGGGTCTCTTACCTGTGGAGTCACTCTGCAATTGACACGAGGAGGACGCATGGCTTGAGTGAGGTGGCGGAGCGCCGCAATATTTATGTATTCTTACCATGAATCTGAAGGAAAAGTCAGAGATCCGATCAAGGCTTGCCACATTGTATGCCCATGGACATTGTGGGAGTGGCGAAGACACGTTGGGTGGAGACTCGGCTTGGCAGGTATTACGTTATGATGACCCAACAGTATGCTAGTGGACGACACATGTAAATCCATCATAATATCGTCACCAGAACGCTGATAAGAGAGAGCTGGCTGCCACGATTAATTGACGTGCGCTGAGGGTTCGGCAATTGCCGGGTGTGATAATCGTTTGATGGATTAGTTAAGTGTTTATCCGCAATCCGAGACGCTACTCCACTGTCATTCGTTTGGGACTCTTCTTCTTCTTTTATCGTGACATATTTATCGACAAGTTTCAGGTCGAACAGCTCAGGTTCAAACCGAGCTCTGCCTCAGATCAACCCTTGGAGTGACCAGCAATCGCAAGCAAGGTATTAGAAAATTTAGATATATTACAGTCCAGTTCCCTATACATATTCACAGGTTCAGTGTTCAATATTTCTGACAAGATCACGATGTCCCTTCCGAAATTTACTGTATCCCTATCAGATGTTGGCGAGGGGGAATCGCGTAGCGTGAAGCGCATTATCATCCACCCTGATGGTCTGAAAACCCTCAAGTTGTGCTCTGGTGACGTGATTGCCTTATCGCGGGGAGATAACGGCAATGCAAAAAAGGTTAGGGTGAAATTATCTTATCATTGTCATGGTATTTTCGAACAACTTGGTTTTCACAGGACTTCGCAATTGGGGTGTTGTGGCCGTCTATAGACGTTTCGCAGAATGGCGAGTACCACCTCCAGCGATGACTGGATCGTCGCATTGCTAAACTCAAACCTGGTCATGGGTGTTTCTTGCATCCAGTTGTCCTATCAACTCCTTCGTTACTCCTCACGGCACGCCTCCAAGAAGGAGATGAGGTCCAACTTTTCCCCTTACACGGTAAAGCCGTGAATAAGGACAACCATTTCCCGTCATTGCGTGATGCTCAAGAAGCCGGATACATACGTCTTCGGGATATTTTTGGAGGGTCAACTAGGAGTGCTCAGACGGACACTCCTAATTTACGGAAACGCAGGGATTGGCTTACAATTTTACTGCGGGAGCACATTAGTAAGTTCTATGCCCACTATTGTTGAGGCTGGCATGCTGCTGACCTGTACCAATTCAACACAATCTAGTCGGACTGAAATTTATCACCTCTTCCCAGATCGTGGAGGTTGCGTACGAGGGTCTACCTCGCAGATTTTCAATTGATTCTATATCTGTGCGCTCACCCGGGACAAGTGACCCCGTCAGTTCCATCGCAGAGGAAGTCAAATCACTTTCCTTTCGTTCCCAGCCCTATTTTTGGATAGCAGGATGGGATACACATGTTTGCATCTTGGAAAATAACACCGATAATCAAGTTGAATACCCTCACAAGGTAAATTGTGATGAGACCCTTTTTGGACTCTGGAATTACCAAACTGATGCTACGCGTGTGCGTTATTTCAGCCAGATATTGAGACTCATGAGAGAACAACGCTATCCGATGCCTATGCCGTGGTCGGAGGACTTGATAGAACGATCGCGGAGATCCGGGATTTGATCGAGATCCCTCTTACGAGGCCGGAGTTGTTCATCCATTTCGGTAAGTCATACATGAGATATGCCTCATATCTAGCTCACCATTTAATTGATCTTCTAGGCCTAAAGCCACCACGAGGAATCTTACTCCACGGTCCCCCTGGTACCGGAAAAACGCATTTAGCACGTGCCATCGCTGCGTCTACGAAATCTTCTGTCATCATCATCAACGGCCCAGAGCTATCGTCAGCATATCACGGAGAGACTGAGGCGCGAATCCGAGAAGTCTTCAGTAATGCGCGTGCCAAAAGTCCGTGCATCGTCGTTTTAGACGAGATTGATGCACTGGTTCCACGACGCGAGGACGGCGCCGGTGGAGAAGTTGAAAAGAGAGTTGTCGCAACTTTGCTTACAATAATGGATGGGATGGAAGATGAAGTGGCCAGTGGCACTATCGAAAGGGTTGTGGTGATCGGGACCACAAACCGCCCAAATGCAATTGACCCGGCGCTTCGACGGCCTGGAAGATTTGACAGGGAGTTCGAGATAGGTAAGCACAAAGCAAATCTGATGATATTTTCTTCTATGCTTCTGTGCTATATTAGGTGTACCGGACGCCGAAGCACGTTTGGCGATCCTGAAGGTTTTACTTGCGAAAATTCCTCATTCTGCATCAGAGTCGGACCTCCATGCCCTTTCGGGTCGTGCACATGGATATGTCGGAGCTGATTTGAGCGCAGTCGTCCGCGAGGCAGGTACTCTTGCCATCAAACGATGGGTGAAAGCAAATACATCGTTGGATTCAAGCGGGACAGAAATGCCCACTTCTCTGAATCTCACAATTACAGACCTCTCCGATGCCTTTCCGAACGTTCGACCGTCTGCTATGCGTTCTATCTTTTTGGATTCACCGCCCGTGAGGTACTCTGATGTGGGTGGTCAAGAAACTGTCATACAGAAACTACGGGAGGCCGTCGAATGGCCTCTGCTTCACCCAGAAGCCTTTGAGAGACTAGGGATACGACCTCCAAAGGGCCTTCTTCTCTATGGACCACCTGGATGCAGTAAAACAGTCCTTGCGCGTGCTTGTGCGACAGAGAGCGGGGTCAACTTTGTGGCTGTAAAGGGACCCGAAGTATGTTATTAGATGATTATAACGTGTCGACCTGCCTGACCTTGTCTTCAGCTCCTAAGCAAGTACGTGGGTGAATCCGAGAGAGCAGTGCGTGAAATATTCAGGAAAGCTCGTGCTGCATCTCCATCTATCATATTCTTTGTTTGTCCCTTCCACATACCCGCATGCGACTGTCGACTCATTCCGCTGTGTTAGGACGAGATCGATGCACTCGGTACATCGCGATCCGACTCAGAAAGGGGGGATGCGTCGTCCCACGAAGGCGTGCTTACAAGCTTGTTGAATGAAATGGATGGCGTCCAGGAACTAGTCGGTGTCACCGTCCTTGCAGCCACCAATAGACCCGATGTCATCGTAAGATGTTGCATGCGACGTGATTTGTGAGTTTTGCTCAAGATTTGCTTCCTCTCCAAGGACCTTGCGTTATTGAGACCTGGTCGCCTCGATCGCATTCTATTCGTTGGTCCGCCTGACCAGCAAGGCAGAGAAGAAATACTGCGCATTCGAACTAGGAAGATGAACGTTGAACCGGGATTCGATATATCCAAAATCGCCACCATGGTTGGGACAGTCTTCTTTGAATGTACATCGTGTTGATTCGAAAGTTTCTAGACGAATGGTTGCAGTGGAGCAGAAATTACTGCGCTCTGTCAAGAAGCTGCACTGTTGACAATGCAAAAAGACATTCATGCATCCCACGTAAGCCCTTTGATTGTTCTGTGATGGCTAATAAGAACACTTTTTTTCAGGTGCCGCAAACCGCTTTTGAGGAAGCTTCCAAATCGATCCGGAAGCAAATTACGTCCGAGATGATGAGGAAATATCATGACTGGGATGGAAAGTATGGGTTGAAGAGCGTGTGAAGCCTTCATCAGGAATTCTGCAACTTCACTTGTACTGCCAGGGTCAATCGCTATTAGCGGGACCCATTCATCTAGCCTTACTGAGTTAGATTTCGTGCACTTTTTCGGCTAAAATCACTAGGTTTCGGTAGTATAGATTGGGTGCTGTTAGACCAAAGGGATGAAGCACAACATCTTTGTGAACGGTGACGCTGAGCATCAAAATCAATGAGCCACCTGGGTGCTGTCATTAACAAACTTTTATCCGTGTCAGGGAATATATAAACTAGCTGGGTACCGTCTGGAAATTAACATTGTTTCCTTTCCACTCATTTTCATTTTCGGTGCCATCTTGTTGAATCATGCACACCAACATTGAGCTCGCCGTCAGCAAACTCGTTCTCTCGAATAAGGAGGTCACGCTGGTAAACGTACTCTTCGCATACCTTCAAGAAACACGATTCAAGGATCTATCCCCCGATGTGATCTCGTTTGAACACGCATTAGAGAAGCGTCCGATACACCCTAGCGAGCTACGTTCAGTCTTGGTCAAAGGAATATCCGCAGAATAAAATATTTGAAACGTCGGCCAATGTCTCCTACCACCCTCAGCAGGAAAGGGCGCTTGCATGCGCACACCTACAAGAGGAGAAGAAAATGTCAATGTAAGTACTGTAGGTCTGTGGAAGGAAATCCTAATTCTTCGAATTCTTTAGCGACTTCTAAGAAAGGGCGTCGCCCGTGGGCAAACCGAGCCTTACCGTCAGTGCCACCATGCTGTGACATTTTTTCCGCACATTTTCTCCAGTGATCGTGTACTAGCAACCACTAAAGCAGAATACTTCGCATCGTACCCAGCACTTATGGCCACGTGCTCTCAGGATTCTTTCACAGTTAACAACTTTTACATAGTGGTTGCGGATACTTCACTTACAGGCCAGGGGCGTTCTAACTGTATTCCCAGCCTGAGTGTACAGCCGTCCGTGAACTAGTGACTGCCAGTGGTATTCTAACTCGACGAAATCCAGCCATTAACTGGCATAGATGGCTTTCGTTGACGCGTCCCATTGGGTTCTCACTCCTTGTGACGGAGAAGTAACCACTTCAGCAGCACGTCGGGATCTACGCTGCGCAAAGAGGTCATAGTATACTCTGGTTGGAATACCTGCGGTCGGCATCAGCGTTTCCGAGCAGCCATGTTCAAGCCTTCAAGGTCACCATACGGCAAATGCCGAGCGCGAAATTACTTGAGATGACCAAGACATTTTTTCGCATTCAATGACCCAGTCAATTGGCTTGTTGGGGAAATTTCTCTACCCTCGATGTAGCCTCATTCCCTGGGTAGATAAACATTCATTCTCGTGCAGGTGATTCTTAGGCCTGTGCAGCTATTCCCGGCTTTATCTCCACACGGTTCGCCGTCCGCCGCGAGGCTGAAACATTAACATTCCTTTGACACTATCCCTTGATGGCTGACATAGAAAAGTACTAAAAGTGTTTACAATCCCGTTCAGCTGACTGTCAATTGATTCTACTTGTGACACAAACAGTTGGTCGGCCGAGCACCTCTACGGTCCAATCTCGTGCGGCAAATGTAACGAAGTCATAGACAGGTCCGAGTTAATCCGAACTTTATGCCTCAAGTTGCTTATTGATGACAATTACTAACAATACCATGCATAGTTACTAACCCACTTCAAGGTGCTAATTTTAAAGATGCAGTCGCAGAATAACTCGCTATTTCATCGTTTGGTATGTATGCAAGCTGTGGCAGGTAGACACATTGGGATTGATGAAATTTTCGACGGAGATTTGTGCTTACGTCCTACAGGGATCCGCCACCCTCAACACCTATTGGGTTGGTGGTGCTGGTGGCCATGACCCATTCCTGCATGCTGGTAACGTAACGTTAAATTTATCTTGTGACTTCCAGATGGCCCGTACTTATCTTGTCTCAGGATTTAATTCCCCGAAGGAGAAAAAGTTTCACCTGGTTGGTCCATCTCTATCGACCCGCAACCCCCTGGATTTTGTGTTTCTGTGACTGAAAGTGCAAGCAACATGCTCATACAACATACTTGTATATTCAGCACTGAGAAATGAGTGTCTGGGTTTGTATTTTCCTATTTTCCAATGCTGGTCGGAGATCCTCGGCCGAATTAACTTTACTTTATTGAAGCCCAAATGTCAGCTCCGGCTACCCTGGGATGCAAGACATTTAAAGCTCACTATTCGCTTCTCCAAATATGTTTCGAGTCATGACCCAGGTTCCAGACGCCCAGATTACGACGTCGACCTTGGCCAACAGTGACCTCGCAAGCAACAACATGAATTCGAATTCCACTGCGACGTCCATCCCTTCGACGACAGTAATCAAGCCAGATATTGAACATGCACTCGTGGAGGATGATCCACGAAGTTGGTCGCTTTCCAGGAAGGTCGGTCTTTTGTTCAGGCTTGCGCTTGAACGGAATTGTCATCACTGACCAACCGAAGAATATGACTTTATTCATCATATCAGGGGCCTCTATGATTGCGGGTTTATGTGCGAATATCCAAAATCGTGAGTGGTCGCCTTTCTAGTTAAGATTGTTTCGACTTGACGACCTGAATTCCAGCCGCAAACTCTCAGATCGAGCAGGAATTGCACGCAACTGCCTCGCAGATTAGCTTGAGCTTATCTTTATTTATCCTTGTACAGGGAAACTTTCCCCTTATATGGAGTGCAGTCAGCGAGATTAAAGGGAGGAAAGTGCGTAACTTGTGATTTATGTGCGTAACGCGGACACTGAAATGTTGTTTTCGCCAGCTCGTTTATTTGTTTTCCATCACGCTGTTTACTGTGGGCTCGATCATCGTGGCAACTTCGAAGACTATAGGACTTGTCATTGCCATGCGAATAGTTCAGGGTGCTGGGTAGGCGCATTCATCTGGGGTTGTTATTTCTATCTTATGACTCATCCACTTAGCTCGAGCGCTGTTATCGCCATTGGTGCTGCAACACTAGCAGACATATATGATCCTCATGAGCGAGGGTCGATGATGGGCATTTATTACTCCGCACCTCTCCTAGGTCCTTCGATCGGGCCTATCCTGGGTGGTGGGCTGACACAGGCCTTGAATTGGCGTGCCATCTTCTGGTTTCTGACGATCTGGGGAGGCGTGATATTTTCGGCGTTTCTCTTCCTGTTCAAGGACACATTTAGAAAGGAACGGAGCTCAGCATATCAGAGTGTCCTGCAGAGACATCTACACGAACCTAAGCTCGTGCAAGAAAAGAATGCCATTCGAGGGGAAAGACCTCCGAGTGAAAAGAATACCTCAGAGGAGGGAGCATCTGGTGTGCAAACGCCTGAATGCGATGTGGAAGCACAGCCCGTGGTGATTCCAGCACTTGCCATCGGAAAAGTCAAGTTGTCGCTCGCAGACGTTAATCCATTTCCTCCCTACCTACGGATCCTGAGTCGCGGGAATAACATCGCCATTCTAATACCCTCTGGTGCGTACACAGCGACACTCAGCCTGGCAGGTTTAACTTGTTCTTTCAGGACTTCTGTTTGCATTTAGTTTCAGCATCACATATACCTGCGCAAGGACGTTATCACTCCACTATAACTATGATGCTATGACCACTGGATTAGTGCTACTTGCCTACGGGATCGGTCAGTACAATTCTTCTGGCAGGTAATTCTCGGAGTCAAACCTATATTTAGGGAGTATCCTGGGTAGTGTCCTAGGCGGGCGGTGGTCCGACAGGACATTGACTCGGCTGAAAGCTGCAAATAAGGGGGTCAGCTACCCTGAGGTGAGCGAGGTCATTCTTCAGTAAGTGGGTGATTATACCAAAAGTTGTATCATAGATGAGACTAGAAAGCACCAAACTTGCTATGTGGTGGTTCCCTCCTGCTGTAATTGGGTATGCCTGGGTATGCCAACAGCACGTGCATGTTTCAGCTATCTGCGTGATGCTGTTCTTGTGCGGGTTCTTTTCCATGTCCGTCGCGACTTTTTCTCTTTGTATGCGTCTAACGCACTTGGGGATATTTAGATGGATATATGCTAGTACCTTGGCATACATTGTCGATGCCAATGTTGGTCGGTCGTCCAGCGCAGTGGCCACTAACAGCTCTTTCCGCGGTTTATCTGCATTCATTGCTGCAGAAATTGCAATTCCACTACAGGTAAGCCTCTTGGATATAACATCACATCGTTTCACGCACCTGTGAACAGGACGCCATCGGTGACGGAGGGTTATATACATTGTGGGCCGGTTTGATGTTGCTGGCTGAGCTAATGATATTGCTCGTACTTTATAAAGGTAAGACGTGGCGCGAGAGCTGTATTGTTGCAGAGCAACGAAAATTTGGATCGTGATGCTATAAAATGATAAGGGATCGTATGTGTAGATAAACTAGATGTAATTATCTGCTTGTTGTGTACACTAGACTCTTGCTACAATATCAACCTCCAGTTAGATCTTCATTCCATTGCTGATTTCAACCACACGAACACGGAGATCCTCTGTATACCGTGGCCTTGTGCTCTACTTCTGACTTAGGGAGCAAGTGATCATGAATCATCGAGGGGCCAATAGAGTTGTGACGTAACTTGCGGAGATGAAAATTAATACAGTGGACAAAGCATTACATAAGCTGGTAGTCGTGAGCCCGTCTCTTGTCAATATATTTCAGGTCATGAAATCCCCGCAAACCAAGTTGGGAAATCTGAAATCATATGGTATGGTGGGTATCGCAGCAGGATTTTTTTTCTACACCCGCCCAGGAACTCACGTCACTCTTCGACTCGGAGGCATGACACTCAGCCACTGGTTAGTTTAAGTTCGACAGAGAAAATATCGTTTCTGACGGGCGGATGTACCCAGACAACCATGCAATCTTGTCTCATCCTATCACAACCACTCTTCTTCTTCGCCGAAATAATAGGTTGCTTATCCGGCGCGTCCGAGTCGATCTTTGGAATGGATTTGAGCATATGCACATGGAATCCGGAGATACTGGTGCTGACCAGATCACGTTGGGCGTTATGACGTCATGTGCATCTTCGTTCTCATTGGTCCCCTCGCATTCCGCTTTACCTCTTCTTCCAACATCACTATCTTCGACGCCTTCATTACCAACATCACTATCAGCATGGTCCAGCTCGGTCCCCCCCTTCGCTGTTCTCCTCGCTCTCTACCTTGCAGCCGTGGCACGTCCAGTCATCAGTGGAATGGTGGCGGAGGTTGGTCGTTTGTTGTCTTATCATCCCCTCGTTCACGCAGTCGTAGCACGAGGCATCTTTCAAATATACCCGCCACTTTCATCATGTTAGGATCAACAAGCCGCGTTACGATCATAAGCAACATCGTCCAGGATACCCAACTGCGGCGAATGATGATGAGGGGCACCTCGATCAAACATATTCAACACTGCCGTATACAAACGAGCGATATGTTGCACCATCCCAGAGTCCCGGCGCGACACGGCGTGATACTTTGAACGCCACATACCACAATATGCAAGTTCTCGCGGAGCCTAACGAGACGCACGCTCTTCAGACTGTGGACCAAGCATTGCCGTCTTCCAACTCTTCTGTCACCGCAACTCAGACCTTAGTGGCCGGGATCGCAGGACTGCTGCCAACCTTGTCCGCCTTATCGGTCACCTCTTCCTTCACTACGACCTTGACTTCTGCTAAGCCAGAGATTCCTGTTCCTACGACAATGACAGCTAGCGCAGAAGATGCTCAGGCAGGGATGCAGAAGTTAGTCATACGTCCAGTCGCTGCTTCTATCATTTCCACAAACCCAACCACGGCAACTACCGCCTCGCCTGGCTTAGTGGGCTTTGCAGCAGGGAATCTAGGATCACCCGTACCTACAGGAACCCCTACCGGCATATTGATAGTTGTCCCGACGAGCACTATAAACACGACGTTCTGGGACACAGTCGCGACGGCTACAACGACGACCCTAAGAACTGTATCTACGGCAACCAGTATCGCTGGGGGGATCAGGCAACCACAGGGAGACGATACGATGTACTACATTGAGAGCCATCAAAAGTATCACCCCGATCTCAGCTTCGACAACAAGAGACGTCATCCCGGGGAGATTCTCGAGAAACGTTTCAACGATGGTCTGTACCTCCCTGATCCCAAGTTCGAGCACAGCCAACCGAACGGCAACGACGAGGAACATCACCTCAAGATGGGTAATCGGAAGCTTTCATATGATGATCGATACAACCCTTCCTCGATGTTCGATGACGACGGAAGGTAGTGGAAAGCGCAACGATAGATATATACTCGTTGCCTGGGTAGAGGTTAGAGAGGTCTTCTTTGGAACGTATTTATTTTGGCATTGCATTCAATTTTTAGTCAGCCTATACATGAATTCTATATTGTAAACTAGGATAACTATTCGAATTTTTGGTGTTCTCGTTTTGCTTTGCGTGCATGATCTCAAATATTCCTATTACTAGTTCATCACGACAATGACCTGAAGACCGTTGTGTAACTTACTATGTGATCGTTTGCATGGCACCAATCTGACGATGACCTCAGGCTCAACCGAATGGCTCCTCGCTCAAGCAACACTTAGAGTGGATTGGTGGATTGGATCAACCCCGAAGTGGAATGGATGTAATCACTCAGGCACGCAATAGTCATAGAAAAGTTTCAGCCGAGTAGAATTCTCAATCGAAACGACCTTCAGATTCGAAGTTCTTCCCTGCCCTGATGGAACGCAGATTTTAATATGTAATATTGTTCGTGTTGCTGTCCAAACCTAGTAGCCCTTTCCTATTACAGTAAGTACAGTAGCAGGTTCATGTCGAAGGTTGACCAAGTCAGTAAAACTACGGATCTACAGAACTCCAAGACCAGGGCTATTCGAAGTTACGCGCCCACGAAGAAGCTTCGCGGCAAACAATGACTCGGAGGCACTAACACGAGGACGTGTAGACAATGGACATAGTGCGGTTCTTCGGCCTCGTTCACATGCAAGCGTCGGGAAAAAATAGTATACGTTTCGCAGGTGATGGGCGGGATTGTCGGCGTCGCCGACTGGGGAAACTGTTTCGTCGATTATATAATCTATGCCCCGTGTGTCTTGCATCAATTTAATTGGAGTGGGTTGTGGGTTATAAGTAATCGTGTTTGTAAGTACATATTGGTATTTCTCGCTCACGATCTCTGTCTGTTCCAGGTCCCTCTACTCAAACAGGAGCACTCGACATGTCCACTATCGAACCCTGTGTTAACTCAGAGCTACCTCATCTAGAGCCTCTAGATGGCGCTGCCAGTGAACCGAACAGCGAGACAAACTCTGTACATGATCCATCATCAACAATGCCCTCGTCTCCGCACCCACCCTTCCCGAGAACTCCACCCCGATCGACTACCATGCCCTCATCAGAACGGAAACCCGAGCATACTGGTAACATGTGCCACTGGCATCTGATAAAAAACCTACCGCAACCAATAAAGCTCAGTCTCGTGCTTGAAAACAAGGGCAATGTCGCCCGCGATCACCTGGCTTCAGAGCGAACCTATCTCGCTTACGTGCGTACCAGTCTCGCATGTGCTAGTGCAGGTGTCGGTACGTGTTCCGCCCGGCGCGTGTTGTTATTCGCTCATCCGATGGTGATACAGCGCTAGTCCAACTATTTACCATGACAGCATCGGGCAGCCCTGCGAATATGTCCAAGTTTGCAAAACCCCTTGGTGCAACGATCATTATTTTCGCGCTTATCATTCTCGCTGTCGGTGCGTACTATACCGGTTAAAATGCATTCTCATCGATCGATCCCCCTCCCCTTTTCTGCAGGTTCCTTTAGGTATTTTTCGACGCAGTCTGCGCTCGTGCGTGGTTACTTTCCCGTAGCAAGGAACTCCATCACCGCGATCGCTTTCGTTCTCGGGGCGTTGGTTGCCATTGTTTTTGCCATCATCGTTGCCGGGACACGGGGCTGATCACGCATGCTCAGTTGGTTTAATGAACACGTTCACGGGAAGGGGAGAAGCTGATTGGCAACACCGATGGCCCGACGATGCGGAAGCGGATCTCGTGTTTTTTTTTTTTGCATGCCGCATCGGCAGCGCCGCGCTCCGCCGGGCCAGCGCCAGGTGATTATTAGGGTGGTGGAGGGTCCTCGGAGATGCCGAGGAAGTTTGTCGTAGCGAGGGGTTATTCTGCATTTAGATACTTAGAGACAATCCGTTCTTTATGTTTCATCCTGACTTGGCTATTGGGTGGATGGACGATGGTGAACTCAACTGGAAAGATCTCACCCGAGGAGTCCGAGTCGTGCGAGAACTTTACGGCAGACTTGCCACCCTTATATGTAAAGATACATTCAACAGACGACTCGGAGCTGCCGAATAGCCATCTTGAACCGGATGAAATTCTACGGGGCCATTAATCCTCCCCTCCTCGGACGATTTGCATCTGAATTATGGAATCAGATGTCTCACTCCATGCCTCAAACAAACGGATCTCTGCATGCTCCAGGGTCCACCTCGAATCTGCGTTGCTTAGGAATGCTACAGTACCCGTTACCGTTACTGGAGAGACCTGGGCAGGGAGGACGCACCGTTTCAATATTTAAATCAGGTGCTCTGACGGATATCTGTCATGGATGTCGCATCGCAACCACTACTTGGTGACGTACCCGAAAGTGCCCGGCCCTCTGACCTCGGGTCCCCTTTGGGTGTCCGTCCATATTGAGGGGCAACTTATCCTGCCCATACTACGAAGTGTATGTCACGCTTGCTGCTTATTCTTCGGCACTTGGTACAAAATTGTTTGACAAGTTTCTCGTTCTATCTAGTGATGCATCGGTCCGGTCCTGAACTTTTGCTGAACCGAACGTTGGTCCGGTTCAAAGTTCAGCAGGAGCGCCGAACCGAACGTTTGTTCGCGTTCACGTTCACGAGAGGCCGAACGTTTGGTTGAGGTTCAGAACGCGTTCGAACGTGTTCGAACCGTTAACACCCGGTGACCCTTGACTTAAGGAAATTAATATAGCCTTCAACACTTCTTACCGGTGAACTCGGGCATGTTGGCGTCCCTGCTAGCAAGACAGAAGTTTGGCTACCATCCTGCTGATCATCCAACGAGCTCCCAAAAACTTGCTTTGTGGAACTTGTTGCCGTGACTCCATATGCACCTTTATCTCTCCAAAATTGAACCCAATGCTAGCGGCAAATCGTACATTGTATATAAAGCTGTTCGAGTCAGCAATGTGATTCAAATCACTGACTCACCACCTACACCTACTCGCGATCCCACATCATCCCAGTGACTATGTCTTCCAACACTCAGCAATGTGCAGTCTGATGCATATTTCATAACCATGGGTTTGTCATTCACACCCTTTCTCCCTCTCATCTCGGTCTAATCTTTATTCCAGTGCTTGACCCAGGGATTAAGCTTGCATATGTTAAGAAGAAATGGTCTCTGGCAAAGTTCAATGACGGTGTAAGGAAGTTTGAAGCTGCAGTTCGTCATGGTATTCACTCTGTTTGATATGTCATTTAGTTAACATGCTCTCCCATTTGGAAGTTCGATAGATACTACATCATGACGCCATCTCATCATGACCAGCAACCTGCAAACCGGCAGTCTAAACCAGGTTTGTAAAACCCTCCCGCTTCTGTGGTAATGAACCCATCAACCATTTTCTTCAGTCGCT
>JBBPMR010000652.1:0-16584 GCA_038090415.1 Rossbeevera mucosa | reverse complement strand
GAGAAAGACCCTAATGCGATGGATGTCAATGCCATTCGCATTCCAAAGCTCACTCCCCAAGAAAAGAAGCAGTGCATCAAACCCGCAACGCTCATGCCTTATGGATACCAACAACTATTTGAGAATGCCCCCGAAGCGAGTCGATATTTCGAAGGATTTGTTCAAGAGAACGAAAGAGCCAGGTTACTTCTAAGTCCTGAGCTTCTTTCTGCTTACCCCGAAGACAATGCTGCCGGTGAGAGATGGATAAGGGAAGGCAAGACAAGTTGGCAGTAAGTAGGAACCCGAGACTGAACCTAGTGTACGTGTATGAGTACCGGAACTACAGACCTATTCTAACGGGCACTGCATGAGACATGTACGACGAAGACATACGATTTGAGGCAAGAAAACATCAAGAAATGCGCTGGAGAAATATCAATATCTAGGAATACGAGGAAGGTACAATCACCAAAAGCCCAAATGGGTGCCAGCGAAGCCAATCTCAACCCATCTTTCAACACCCTCTATATGCTCCTCAGATTGGTTCAGACCTTGGAAGCCAATCTTGTGATACACTTTGCGGGCAGACTTTAATTCTACCGACTCTCCATTCCCGACGTAAAGAACGACACGAGACTTCGTCTGCAAAATTCTAGCGAGGAATTAGAACAATGTAAGGCACATCATGTAATAGATGCTCACTCTCGACAGACCCGATGCAAAAGTCGTCCTGCACATCCACGACCCCTCCATTCCTTCAATGTGAAAACCTTTGTGACTGCTGTTACGTTTTCTGATTCTCTGGTAGTAGCGACAAGGCATGCGACCTCCCACTCGTTGTCTCCTTCCTTGATCATATGCACCCATGCCTTCCGATTATCGATCAGAGTCCTAGCTTCCAACTCCGCATGTTCCTCGTCAAGTATGTAAGGATGCTATCGGCGCAAAAGACAGACATGTTACAAGCCATATATCATGCAATGGAGGCAGCACTCACGGAGGTTTCAGCAAACCCCTTGCACAGGGCCTTAACCCCTTCCAAGTGGGATTCATCCGCACGACAAAGAGCGATGAGAAAGTCGTCAGACTCAGAAATGGAGCTAAATGACACTGAGGCATCGTTGAGCGTGTCGTTGGTGCAAAACGTGAAGGTCGCATCATAGTACGGATCCTCCAAGTAGGCAGTGATGTGGTATTCCTGGTGCGTGAGCTCTTCGAATATTCTGGCAAACGTCTCCGCAACCGTAGCGATAGAAAACACCGAAAATACTCTCCTGGGATGAACCCTATCCAATAGACAGAGGATAAGCTGAAGTAAAGAATCAGAGATATTCTTCCCGAGCTTTTCTTCGCAGGCGAGCTGGGCGGATGATTTGGCAGTGAATACAAAGATTGGGTAGTTTCCTAGTTCCCCCTTCGTGCAAGAAAGCACAAACTCAACATCGCTACCTGATTCGTCGCGCAGGATGATCCAGAGCTGGTCGTCCCCCTCTCCGCGAGGAAATTGTCTGGCCTTGAGCGCGAATGGGAGAATGATATTCGCCGCTGGTTCGTTGTGTTGCAGAGCCTCCCAAAACTCCGGCGGAAGGTCTAAGGCGTGATCGTATGCGCAAGCTCGACTTGAAACGCTAGACATCTGAGAACTGACGAGACCAGGAGGGCATACCGCTGCTTTATACTAAAACGCTCACAGTGGAATGAAGCAATATATGGCGTCGTTCTAGGCTCTACCACCTGTTGCATTGAAGGTTTGGGCCATCCAGCACGATAATGGAACATCGGTTGCGGGGAGTTTGACTTCTAGCGGGAAAAATGCAGGAAAAAATGAATGTCGGAGCCACGGATAATTTGCCGGGGTGTCCTGCGAAACCCCAATAAGCGAAAAACTGTGGACGCACCTTCAACGATTCCCCCCGGGCTACAGCAAGCGGCGGGGACATTACAATGCACCACTGTGTGTCCGAGATCGAAGTTGAAGATCATCGAAATTCGACATGGAGGGAGAAATGACATTACCTCAAAATCATTTTAGTAAAGGTAACAGGAGACACAGGAGACGGGTGGGTAACATGCTGTTCATCACGACTAACTCACCTTCACCGTTACTGTGTGTTTGAATGATGCTGGAACTCTCCATTCTCAAAAGTCGAAACGGTGCATTAGTACAACAACGCGGAGCCACGGGCTCCCAAGGGTTGGTCCACACCTTGAGACACAAGGTGCTTTAATGTGCTTTTCGCACGTTGCAAAAAAGAGTCAATGGTAGTAGTCAAGAACCGGAAGCTGTAGGTTCTTGACTACTACCATTGACTTTTTTACGACACGCAACTTCTATATTTTATTGCCAAGAAAGGGAATTTTGGTTGATCGCCTACATACTATAGTAGTCAAGAACCCACAAGTTTACATTACAAGATTTGAATCGCCTTACACTAGACAATTCAGTTGAGATATCTAGCTCTCGGCTTTTAGCCACCTACATCCCACAAAGCTGAGGGCAAGTAGCACCCCCGTGGCGCTGCAACAGAAATGGCCACGAACCGAGCAAACATCCCCATTAACCACTACCGGCTGCATACAGGTGGATCCCATTGGCTTCGTCCACCGCTTTATTCCAGCCACCTGGAACTTTGGAGGGAATAATACCTTCAATGACCTTCAAAATAGCTAATAACCGTTCCTCATTATATCTACGCCCAACGAGCTGCAAGCCTACGGGTGAACCATCATACGTCGACGGGACCCACTGTCTGGCAATGCGTTCCTCAATCTCGTTCCTTGGTGCGTGAGGGAAAGAATCTAATAGAGAGACCTGGGAAGCCGAGTACTGGCCAACAGGAAAGACGACAGCTGGGAGGTCCAACAGGTTCCAGTGAGATGAGTACGACCACCAACAAGTCGTGTCATGGGGTGGAGCTAGAGTTGGTGCAACGGGGCACAGAATTGCATCCACAGGACGGCCCGTGGAGCCCCTAGTCGCATTCCAGTGCTCTAATGCCTTGACGCGCAAGGTTTCACGTTCGACATTCAAACGAAATATCTCTTGGACGCTGAAAGGACGACGGTTCTGGATTTGATCAAGGATCCATTCGGTTTGTGGGACTGGTAGTTCGCCTCCAGCAGAGAGAACTTGCCGATACTCCTCACCCCCGTCGAGGAAGTAAAATTTTAACTTGAAGTCATCGTTAGCACGACATTGACTAGAATGGTGGAAATTCTCACAATCAAGTCCCACCCTTTCTTGTGGTCTAAAGGTTCCCATAACACGATTTCGTGGCCGGCTTTCCTTAGTTCTGCCTCATATTTCTTAAGGGCCTGAGTGAGCGGTGGATGCGGAGCCACGACGCCATCATCGTAGAGGATGGCTATGGTCAACTTCTTTGGAAGACCTTGTCCCTGTGCAACGTCCGCCTTCCATGGCATCTCAAGAAGCGGTGGCTCAACGAGCCACGGCTCTGAACCCAGCATCACTTTGCAGAACAGTTCAAGGTCCCTCCTCGATCTAGCAAGCGGCCCGACACAGCCCACGATCGAATCCATGCCATCATGTGAGCCAAGAAGCCCAGAATGCGGCAAGCGTGCAACAGAGCCTTTTAGACCGTACAGACCACAGTGGGCTGCAGGGATCCTGACACTTCCACCGATATCGGTGCCGACCCCCATAAAACTTCCGCGACAAGCAATGAGGGCGCCTTCTCCTCCACTGCTGCCTCCACAAGTCAACTTTCTGTTGTACGGATTTACGGCCCGTCCAAAGATATTATTGTTTGTTTCCAATGACTGGAAAAAACATGAATATTTGACGGCACATTTCGTACAAGCCATTTGCTTACGAGTAGGGTTTGAGGGTTTTGCGTTTTAACGTATATGATAGCTCCTGACTCGCGCAGAATACTGACCACGAGGGCATCGCTTTCTGCTTCAGTATTATAGGCCCAAGCTGAGCAGCGGATCGATTACTATCCTATGTGACAAAGAGGTGCTGCGCTCACCGGTGTAGCCGGTCGATGTGTCTAAACCTTTTACTTTGATATGGTCCTTAATTGAAACCGGTAGGCCATGCAGTGGCCCAACGACTTGTCCTGTCTCTTTTAAATGCTGGTCCAGTTCCGCGGCTCTCTTAAAGGCATCTTTGAGACAGGATTCCGTCAGACAATTCGTTGCATCGTTAGCGCGGACTGCGACTATGACAGTTGCTGTCAAGACTTCGGTCGAAGTATAAAAGCCTTTCTGGATGAACCTGACGAGAGCTGTGGCATCGCAATTCACAATGGCTTTCTGCTTCTCAGTGAGTACCGCTTGGGGGTACGCCTGAACGTTGACAGCATCGGCATGAAGGCCAGTATCATGTTTGGCAATGAAAGCGAGCTGGTGCAGATTGTCTGTGCGATCGCATTGTTTGCGGGCGGCTACGTCTGTGGACTGCAGAGAGGGAGTGGAACACATGCTTGGCGTGTACTGGCGAGTTGGGAGAAGTTGCTGTGAAGCGATACACAGGTATTGACTTGCAGACCGAAGCTTTTGAGGGTCAAATGATTTATCATCCTGTAGAAGCGGTGAGCATATACATATAAATTAGGATGTTGAATTCGGGTACGACGGGGGATCCTGACGTATGTTTGTCGGAACGTTCTGATGTTCGACGAACATATTTACTGGAAAATAAATTCCCGCCGGATCAATGGCAGTACTAACCGAAAATATATTATACACACTCCGATTGCTGTAGAAATTGCTGTATCATGTCTACACAGCTTGTACGCCCCCACTCGCATCTCTCCAATCGTGCAAAGGTACGCTCTGCGCTCGAGCGTAAGCCCGTGTTCAAAAGTGTGCTGCAAAATCCCTTTCTCATTGCCTGGTATGTCACATTCCAACTCTGCATTCCACCACCAACCACCACCAGGCCGTCCCTCTCCGCGAGCTTGCAGAATGCTCTCTTAGTTCGCCTCGTGGCAGTTCTTGATGACATCCCCTCGCGACATGCTTCTGGAAAGTCTTTACAGAACCCGGAAATTGAACAAGATACTGTAGACATCGCCGATGGCACGGTCACGCGTGGCAATCCTTTTACCCACTACCCGCTGCCAGAACGAGTGGCCCCACCACAGCTTATTATCGGCATTAATGCGGTGACCAGGGCTCTCGAATCTCAGCTCGATTTCTCACAAAAACGTGTTGTTGTGGATCTACCACGCGATACCGATAGCAATGAAGAACTACCACATCCCGCGCCATCTTCGATAGCAGTCGTGTTCGTTTGTCGAGCTGACGTTGATCCACCTGCGTTAGTTGACCACATACCACATCTCGTGGCTGGGTGCAACTCCCGTAATGTAACGCAAACGATCAAGCTAGTTCCATTGCCGAAGCATTCCGAAACAAAAATATCCGAAGTTCTCGCTATTCGCAGAGCCGCCGTTGTAGCATTTCAAGTGTGTGCCTGCTCTCCGATCGACTATTCCATTCCTTATCCTTGATCGTGCAGCGTGGATCTCGACCCTTTGAGGCCATCCAAGACATTCTGGGCTGCGTTCCGACGATAAGCGCCCCGTGGCTATCCCCTTCAGATGCCCAGGATCCACAGCTTGTACCTACCCTTATCAAGCAGCTTCGCACGACCGCTCCGAAAGACATGAAAAGCGCGAGGGAGGAGAGGTCAAAAGCAAGAACTGAAGCCAAAAAAAAGAAGTCTTCGACCTCTGAGTCGATGCGTCGGAAACCTCGCGTGAAATTAACTACTCGGTAGGGAGTGCCATTTCCACTGATACACGCGGAGCTCCGCGAGAGCATGGATATAATTTCCGCTGCGGAATCTCAGCTGTGTTTAATTTTGGCCTTATCGGGCTTATCAGATAATCAGTTCCAGTTCCATCGTTAGTTAGACTTGTTAGCGTCAGAGCTAATCCAATTTTTGCTGCGGAGCATAATCTGTTTTAAACTTCTGGTCCACGATGTTTATAGCCATAATAGGCACCCGTGGTGCTGGAAAGTCGACAATCGAGGACTACCTGGTTGTGAAAGGATTTACTCGGGTGCACCTTGCTCGGAAGGACTTAGTTGACGCTGAGGTACGTCCACTTCTTTGACTTATCTTATCGGTCAGACTTCGACGCTTCTACTACGTAGCCACACCGTGACAATGACATACTTCCAGCTCGTGCCTCGACCGCACAATTCTCCAAAACATCCCAATTAGAGGTTTCTGAGAGGCAATCTTTTCTCAACATGACTTCCCCAATATCTTCGGCTTTCCCTCAGAACACTCACTCGATGATGTTCTCTTCTCCAGAAACACTTCTCGACCACGCTACTCGACATTGGAGACAAGACTTCGTTACCGTCGACTTGACCTCCACCCACCTTGTCAACCTTTTCGCTAAGCGACCCTTCTTTTTGCTCGTGAATGTGGATGCCCCCTTGCTTCAACGTTATCATCGGTTGCAGGGGTATGTTGTCGTGGTAGTCCGTCTCTAGGTGGTACTGGAAACAATCATTTTGTCAGCCCAGATTGTCCATCCCTGGAGGAATTTGTCCGTAAAGATGACGAACATGTCTTCGGAACGGACGGCAACTTTGATCCGATCATAGACCAAAACTTTCAGACAAGTCTCCGTGAAATGAATCATCTTGTGAAGCTCAATATCACCAACACGTTCCAGTCCTCATCGCAACTATACCTTCATCTGGATTCTCTGGAAATGACAAATACTGAGCGATTGCGACCCAAATGGGACACGTACTTCATGGTGAGATGGGATATTCCCCGGGCCACATGTTCGAAATTGACCTGCCCGTTCCCAGACTCTCGCTGACTTAGCATCTCGACGATCTAATTGTATGAAGCGGCGAGTGGGTGCTATCTTGGTCCGTGATCACCGCATCGTTTCCACAGGGTGAGTCCTTCGTGGGTTTGCAACATGTGGTGTTGTCGGAGCTGTCCGACGGAGATGATCCTTTAGGTACAATGGCACTCCGCGCGGCGTGACAAACTGCCACGATGGCAAGATAATTTAGACCCGTTAACGGATGATTATATTGACTGATCTCCGACTCTAGGTGGATGTGCATGGTGCAATCAATCGGCAAATAGTCAAGATACTGAATGCCTTTGTCTGCACGCGGAAGAGAACGCCCTCCTTGAAGCCGGTCGTGATAGAGTGGGAACCAACGCAATATTGTACTGCAATACGTCTGCTTCCGGTTACTTATTACTCGCATTTTCAAGCCTTACGCCATCATTCAGATGTCCGTGCCTCAAATGTACGATCAAAATTATACAAAGCGGTGTCAAGACGGTAGTCTATAATCTGAGCTACAAAGTGTGCGTGTTTATGTTAACTTGCCACCGGTCTTAACCTTAATAAACTGGCAGAGATGAAGCATCTGCAAGGCTCTTTCAAGAAGCAGGTGTCGAAATAAGGCGCCATGTTCCGCCAGGTGCACCATGAGCGCTGAGCGCTGAGCACTCGGACGTGGATGAGCTCCGTCGTCCCAAATTACAAATGGAGTTACTCCCTCAAAATCAGAGCCACGTTGTAACTGATATCCCATCTTGTATCTCTCAAGAATGCAACGTCACATGCCAGTCGGCCCGAAGTGGCCATCAGTGCTAACCAGACAGTGTCTTCGTTTCCCTTGGCGAGCGCCTGATACAGCTCTCTTGCATGTGTTTGCAGTTCCTCGTGTGCCTCCCGGTGCAAAAAGCGCCGACAAAGAAGGATAACCTCCCACCCTGAGGCGTCCCGCATGTAAGCTCCGGTGACCGCGGCTCTCATGGTTTTCAATATTGACCGGTACAGCCGGTGTGAATGTGTATATGCTGATTCTGTTCCGACAGAAGACCGACCCCGACGTGCGAGGGCATTTTGAGAATCTGCAGCCTCGAGATTTGTCAGGAGGGCGGTAAATTTCGGCCAAATATCTTCCCAGATCTTCCCGCCCATAAATCTGCCCACATGGCTGACCAGCGACTCTACTAATGCTGCCGCAGCGCTAACAACAAAAAACTCTTGGTCATTGAGGCGGTTCATGATGTGTGGCCAGGCTTGATGGACAGATGGAAGAAGAGCTGATTCGGACAGCACAGGTGTGGCAGACTTCAGGAGGAGCAAGATTCGGGCCCGAATGACAGGTGAACCGTGAGTGAGGAAATAAATTGACCGCGAGACCATCTGCTTCGCCAGAGCTTGCGCAGACGTGAGGCGCTCTTCGTCATCACTGTTGTCTGTTCGTTTGATTCCCTCTTTTCTCCTTTCGCTTTCGCCCTCCCCTTTGTCAAGGTCACCCCAGGCTTGGGAGGGAGCAGGACCATAGTTTGTGTCATCCTGTTCCGGCGGAGGATCATTACGATGGGAAACCCACTCTAACAGAGAGTCAAGACTCTGTAGTTTCAACGATGCCAGGTGGTCCTCTTTGGGTGCAGCATGGACATGGAGCTCCTCGCGCTCAATGACTTTGATGACTTCTCCCAATACCTCCACCAGACCCTCGACGAGCACTTCATATCCGTGATACTCGTCGAGTCTGTCGAAACACTCTTCTACTACATCCCCTGCTTTATGGACGACGTCACTGCCGACTAGACGGACAAGTATTACCAGAACCTTGGTAGCGTCTACATCAAGCCATCGGCGGCCCAGACGACGGGATACTGCGTCAAGAGCATAGTCAAAATGTGAGAACAGCAGGTTCGCGGGTGACGCATAAGAGGTTGCATTTGCGATGAAGGCAAGAGCCGCGAGTGCAGTGAGAGAGATGTGTGGCGTAGGGGAAACGACGGAGTGGAGGATGGGATACAGAACGTGTACAAAGAGTGGCGTAAAATTGGCTTGTAAGACACCAGCGCTGATAGCAAGGATATGAAGGCAAAACGCCCTGTGTAAAAGCGGCTGTGACTCCAATCGAGGACGCGTAAAGCTGCTTGGCTCTGCGACATCCGCAGTAGCTCGTATAACCGACATTCCCTTTGTGAATTCTGTTCGAGGGAGGGAGTCGTCATCGTGGAATAATGGGGGTCTCATCGCCTCGATAGGTTCAACGGTCCACAGCTCCGCAACGTCCCTGCAAAGCCCTCTAACGAACCTCTCGAGCTTCTTACTGTGTGCCGTCAATTGAGAGAGTTGCTCCTCGTCATCGAGGTGTGTACCACTGACACCTTCCAGCAGTCGGCCTGCGCACCAGAGAGCCGTTACAGCGGTGGGAGACTCGGAAGCACGCCCAATGGTAGTGAACCACTCAATCGCGTAAAGGCAGCTATCACCGCCGGCAAGTCCCAATGCTCGGAACATCCTGGTGAGAGCATCGCTTGCAGACCTCGAAGACATGTTTTTGAATGCGACCTCAGGAAAAACGATCCTCCTTGTCGCCTCAGGGTTATCCTCCAGGGTAAGTTGGGCACCAGATGCATGATGAAGTGTGACGGGAGGTGTTCTGAATTCCAAAACTGAAAGCAAGGTCCACCCCAACCGCTCGACCCCTCCACTAGGACCGAGGAGAAAATTTAATCCTAGCGAGAGGGATGGAAGCCCAGCACTCTGAGATGTAGTGGGTTGAGCTAGCCGACAGATTGCTTCCACCTGACCAGCGATATGCTCCACTTTAGAATCTGCCTGAGAAGCGATACATCGAGGCAATGAGCCGAGGCCATCTTTAGCGATCTGCGTCAACGTTTGAAGTAGTGAATGACGCGCCGAAGCGTCCGAAAGAAGGTCAAGGATGGAATGATGGGCGGGCTCTGAAACTTGAGGATAAGACGAATTGGATAGCAAGAGCAGCCACGATAGCAAAAGAGGCTGAGATTGCGGAAGGGTTAACAGCGTTTCGGCTAAAATCTCCTTCGCCATTCCCGCCAAGGCAGACAATGCAGAAGGCGTAGGGTGATTGACTAACGGAGTGAGTGTGTTCAATGCGATATGGAGCTGGGATGCAGAAGCCCTTAGCCAGGAAGAGGTGCGGATAACAAGATAAGGTGCCGATGTTGGTGGGTGTGATTCTACCGCTGGTGCTTCGTTGAAATGCGCCAAGTCTTCGAGATTGACAACGCTGCGAATTGCCCCATCCGCGATGCAAACAGTGTCTCCGATTGAGAGCACTACGACTGCCTGTATAACAACAAGAGCCGCTGCAACAACTTCACCATTAGCCCAGCTCTTTTTTTCCCGGGAAGCGAGTGTAATTCGTGTCATTGTACTGACAACGCCTGGTAGCACTGACGGGATGAAACTAACTGGTGCATAAACCCTGAGAATGATGTTCAATAATTGTAGAGATAGCCGTTGCAGGGCTCGGTGAGGTGACCTAGCGGATGAGAGGAGAAAATCGGTAGTCTGTCCTATGATAGGCAGGAAGCGTTCAGTGTGCGCATGCGCCCGGAATTGAGCCAGTTGTTGCTCAGGGGAACGATCATGGACCTCGGGTGGCGTCTCTGAAGTTGTTCGTTCACGGAGAAGTGCGTACAGACAACGCGCGGCGGCTTCCTTGGTCTCATCGCTTCGATCTTTACTTTTTCCCTTCCCTCCGAGATCACCAATGATGGAGCTGCACAGTATAAATACCTGGCTCCAGATCTCCATGTCGCCTGTCCACCACCACGAACAACACAAGGTCGCGAGTATTCTGAGAAGCTTCTCCATCATTTGGTCAGGGACATTGTTCGAAGGATTCCTGCGCAAGATCGAGGACAGAGGGAAAAACACATATGAGGCAAGGTCAGCGGTGAGTGGCTCCCGGGAGTGCTGCACAAGAGCCTCCTCAAGGGCAGAAAGAAGGTGCAACACAGCGGGAACATTTGACGGTGTGAGCTGGGATTTCTCGAGCAAGGATACACAAATTGGCTTGAGCTGAAAGCGATCAGTTATCAATGATCGACCTATAGAAAGTAGCGCCAACCTTTTGAAAGTCTTCTTTCACCATGGATGTCATCTTGACTTTGCACTGGCCATATTAGTCAACTACTCTTCTTCCACACCCTTTCCTTCATTTTTTATCTTTTTCTATTCTGTAATTTATTTGTTCCAAGGCTCTACAGATTTCTTTTCCTTTTCCCAGCTGACCATGTCCGAGCGAATCCTCCTTGTGGATTCCTACGATTCCTTCACGTTCAAGTGCGTTACACCGTTAAATTTCTATGTCTTCAAACCTGAGTGCCTTTTTCTAGCCTTGCATCCCTCTGTCGGAAAGCAGAGCCGTCCTGTCAAATCTATATAGTCAAGAATGATGAGCTGTCCCTGTCAGCACTGCTACCATTCCTTCAGTATTTTTCGGCCATCATCGTTGGTCCTGGTCCCGGATCTCCAAATGTCGTTGCGGATATTGGAGTCATTAAAGATTTATGGAAACTCGACGAACGACATATGCTCCCTATCTTTGGTGTCTGTCTCGGGCTACAAAGCTTGGCCAGGGAATATGGCGCAACAATCAACAGGCTACCCGTGGTAAAACACGGCCAAGTCTCTATTGTGGAACACACAGGCACCGACATATTCAAAGCTGTTGGCGTCGTAGAAGCTGTTCGTTATCATTCCTTGCATGCCCAACTCAGTGGAGAGGAGGACTTGGAGGTGCTCGCATGGTCGTCTGACGATTTTGGGATTGCAAAAACGGTTATGGCTCTCAAGCATACGAAACATCCATTCTGGGCCGTACAATATCACCCCGAATCCGTCATCACCCGAGGTGGCGGTATCGAAGTGATGATGAACTTTTGGCGTCTTGCTCGGTCTTGGAATGTCTCCCGAGGTCGTCGTATCCACCCATGGGATTCCGCATTTGCTACACGGTTTGGCGCAGCCTGGCCAAATCCACGCCCACTCCTCACTTCTACCCACCCATCATCTCCCAAAGTAGTTCTCACATCTGCCTTGCATTTCCCAGGCATGGATACAGTGGCCGTCTGTGAGCTCCTTGGTGCAAAAGACGAGTCATCTCCGTTCGTAATGCTGGAATCTCTCGCTCAGCCCGGCCGATATACCATAATCGGTTGTCTTCTCCATTCTTCTCCTCGTATCACGTATTCCATTGGCGATAACCACGTATCACTTCATGCAGATAACTCAATTTCCCACATCCCTCTCGAGTCACACGATATCTGGTCGTGGTTATCTTCTTTCATGAGCAAACGCAAGGCCTGCGATGGTTCCCCCGATTCACCCTTCTGGGGAGGTTTGATCGGCTACCTATCTTATGAACTTGGTGTTGATTCTGTTGGCGTGCCTTCAACGGCTGCTCCCGCAGAGAAGCGTCATTCAGACGTGAATCTGGTGTTTGTAGAGCGTAGCATTATTCTCGACAGCAAGACGGACATCATTTATCTCCAATCCACTATAGAGGGCGACGAAGACTGGCTCGCCGAGACTGCAGCGGAGCTCAGCATTTCCATTTCGGACTATTCCACTCATTTGTATAGTAATGTTCCTTCCTCAACGAAGGTGCGGCCCAATGCCGCAACTGTCATCTTACCCGACAAGAAGCTGTATATTTCTCGAATCAATATTGCAAAAGAACACCTATACGCAGGAGACTCATACGAACTATGTCTCACAGCTAGTACCAAAGTGCTCCTAAACGACCCCCCCACTCCCAAAGCTTCCCGACACTCTTCTTCCTGGGAGCGCTACAAACATCTCCGTCAATTGAATCCTGCTCCGCACTCTGCGTATCTTCGGCTGCATCCTACGACACTGCTGGCTTCATCACCCGAACGTTTTCTTTCTTATTCTCGCCCCCCAGGGTCGACGTATCAACTACGTCCTATCAAAGGCACCGTTCGAAAGGGGCCTGGAGTCACACGTTCTGTTGCAGAGAAGGCACTCCGAGGTAGCGTGAAGGAGGTCGCGGAGAACTTGATGATTGTCGACCTCATACGGCACGATCTTCACAGCGTCGTTGGTGATGACGTCGAGGTAACTCAGTTTTGCAAAGTCGAAGAGTACAAGACCGTCTGGCAACTCGTTAGCGTCATCGAAGGCAGACCTTCGGACGGCGCGGATGAACTGGACAGTCGGCACGCAAACGGTGCCCTCGGCTGGGAAGTACTGAGGCGTAGCCTCCCACCTGGTGAGTTTTGCTTGGTGATCACGCTCGTTCGTGCCCTGTGAAACCTCGTATTTTTAATAGGCAGCATGACTGGAGCGCCCAAGAAGCGCAGCGTCGAAATCCTGCAAACTCTCGAGGACAATGAACGAAGCATCTATTCGGGCGTCTTTGGTTACTGGTGCGTGGGCGGTGGTGGAGATTGGTCGGTTACCATTCGGAGTTGCTTCAAATACGACGATCAGTTCAGCCAGACATCCCTACCTTCCTCTCTAAAGACTGAAGGGCCGGCGTCAACCGCCGGTTCTGATGACGTGGAAGAGTGGGTTATGGGTGCTGGCGGTGCCATCACGGCACTCTCGGACCCTCAGGCAGAATGGGACGAGATGACTGTCAAACTTCAAAGTGTCCTCCGTGTCTTTGGAGCTGCGATTCCCCGTGGAAACTAGAGTTATTGTTATTCTTGCTACTCGTTAGACACCCTAATAGAAATTGAATTCAACTTCAACAATACGCAGGAGGATGTAGATTCCGTGGAGATCGTCGTCAGGCCATCAGGGCAATGTGCTTGAGCTCGCTGGGACGATTGTCAGCCGACAGCCTACAAAGAGAAAAAAAGATCGCCTACTTCTGCACTTGTTGTCCTACTTTCATAGGGGGATACAGGTTTGCAATATCTGCATCGGGCACCGCCTCAATCGCCTTTGCACGTTCCACCAACGCCGGCAAAGGGGAGAGATCATAATCAGAGGAAAGGTGCCAAAAAAAGGTCGACGATATTCTGATAAGGGGTCGATCTGGGTGGGTAACCTTGCGCCGAGCAATGGTCTGAAAGGAGCTGCTCGTCAAGCAAAGATGTTGCAATAATATCACGACTCACATCGACAGTGGACTGGTTGACGACCACTTCGTGGAAGCCGGCCTTGATGAGTCCTCCGGTGAGATGTTCGATCTGCTTTCCTGCTTGTACGAGAAGGTAGCGTCCTGTCGGCGGGAATCGGACGGGGATGCGCTTTCCTGTATTGCGTGCCCAGATATGAAGACCAGGATATCGCGAGCGACCGTGGATGGTAA
Organism: Rossbeevera mucosa; assembly: GCA_038090415.1. Taxonomy (NCBI): domain Eukaryota; kingdom Fungi; phylum Basidiomycota; class Agaricomycetes; order Boletales; family Boletaceae; genus Rossbeevera; species Rossbeevera mucosa. The sequence goes on along the minus strand of JBBPMR010000652.1, from coordinate 2,496 downwards.
GACAATTAAGATCGGTATGAAATCCTGCCAAGATGGTATCTTTCGTGCTATATTTTCTAAGATCTGAAGCTGTCGGACCAAGTAAATGCGGGCTGGAGAGGACTCGGTCAAGGAATGCAACAGAAGACGACGTTGTGCAACTTGCCCGTATTTGCCTGCCTCCTTGATAGTCTCCCTTGGGAGACCGAGACCGATCGCGGTCATCTCTGCTACATTCTCGACGCTTGACAACAGGGCGGCGTGTCAATGGCGGCGACATGGGCGGAAAGAAGTTGACATACGCATCCTTCATGGATCGGCCCCACTTCTCCATGGTTGGCTGCCAGACGTCCTTGAAGGCAAGGGCTTGAGGCACGACATTGGACGCATTCAAGGCAGGATAATTAGTCTCGTACGGAGGGGGAGCGCCCATCTTCCAAAAGAAACGACATTTGGGATCGGGGTGATGACCCGATATGTCCAAGGGTCGTTCGGCGGGATCGAGGCGGGCGATGATGTTGAGGCAGGGCTCGTCCACGGCACACTTTGGTTTCTCTGTGTTCTCGAGGGTGACGCCGACCTGGTATGAAATCTCGGGGCGTTCGTCCTTGACGAGCTCATCGAGGGGTTGTGCAAAGTAGTCCTCGACGAGATCGATAAAGAGGTTGTTGTCCTCTTCGGACACGCGTGAGTCGTGTACGAGGAGAGCGCCGTAGGTTACGAGAGCGTCGGCAGCCTTTGCAGTGATAGATAAATGTAGGCGACGTCAAGCACGAGCGATACGCACCTTTTTGCACTCTTGCTGCACTCGGTGGTCGGTAGGGAACTCTGCGAGGAAGATGTCGAGGTCGACGACGGGCAGTGTTTCGGACAGGTTGGACTCCATGACCGGCTAATCGAAATGTGTGAGTATTCATTCGATCTCGGCACCTGCCGCCACGTTTCTCTCCTCAACCACCATGTTGAAGGTCTGCGCCGTTATCGCAGACAAGTGCACCAGCTTATCGTGTCTCACAGATCCTTAGCATGAAGAAGAACGAAGACGCCGCGGCGAAGAAGAAGCCAAAGACGAGCGCCGCACAGATACGCGTCCAAAAAGGTCCGTCTTGATCGCAGCGTTGGATCCTTGTATGACCTCGCCAACGCACAGACCTGACCGAGCTTGACCTGCCATCGACGATGAAGACGCATTTTGCCGACCCATCCGACCTCCTCAACTTCACCCTCACCATCACCCCAGACGAAGGTCTGAAGCCACGTGTTCTCTTTAGATCTGACACTTAGAACGAGAAAAAACAGGAATGTATCGTGGAGGAGCTTTCGTTTTCTCGTTTACGATCAACAATAATTACCCTCACGAACCACCAAAGGTCAAATGCACACAGACGGTACGCTTTTCCGATATGTTCACCTTACCACCTGCTGATAGTGGTCAAGATATACCATCCAAACGTCGATCTAGAAGGCAATGTCTGCCTGAACATCTTGCGAGAAGACTGGAAGCCAGTGTTAAATCTGAACTCAGTGATGGTCGGACTGCAGTACCTGTTCCTGGAGCCAAATGCGGATGACCCACTGAACAAAGGTAGTGTGACATGACTGGGATACGTATTTGCTAACGAGGTCGCACGCAGAGGCTGCGGAAGAACTACGAAAGAATCGGGACATGTTTATCCAGACCGTCAAGTCTTCGATGCGGGGGGTGCATATAAAGGGGGTGCAATACGCGAGAGTACTCGTACCATAGTGTATGCGTATTGACGAATCAACTGCCCCTATATGTGGTGTACGAGTATGGGCTAATGAGGAGGGGAATGTGGTAGTGCTCGTCTGGATTGTCCACCCGAAAGGGGATCTGTCGACAAGTTCTATCAGTAAGATGGACGTGCGCACGTTAGTTGGACGACCTCGATCCAGGGATGAAAGCACTTTCTGCCCGTCTTCTCAAAGTACTCCTGTGGCTTGAAGACGATCTTGTAGATGCCTGAGGAGATCTGGAACAGGGGTGACTGTTTCGCTGCCTCGGAGTCGCGTGGAGGCAGCAGGTTCATGCAGCGACCATCTGCATCGGTTACGCTAGAATGCGGACATGTCAATACCAATGGACGGTGCGAAGAGAGCGAACCAACTGTTGAGCGACAGGATCGAAGACACCAAAGTCCTCGCTATTGCGATAAACCTGGAGACTGACGTTGATCCCCTCGGCGGGCTTTCCAAGTGAGACGTCGAGGACTGTCGTCGTCAGTGAGCGCGCTCGGTGACGGCGGGGGCGGGTTACTGACCATGACAAGTGATTGGACCTTTCATATCGTCGTCGGTAATCACGGTCACTTCCGCATCCCGATCCGATCCACATCATGTCTTCCTCCCCGCCGTTGGCCAAATACCTCGCGTCTTCTGGTCTGTTTTGTTATTCTTGGTGGGATTGGTTACTGACAGTCTCTACAGACAAGAAAACGAGGGACAAGGCAGTCCAACACCTCGCTTCCTTCCTCTCCGACCCCGAAAACAATGCCC
>JBBPMR010000651.1:0-16586 GCA_038090415.1 Rossbeevera mucosa | reverse complement strand
TGAGAGAGAGCATCAGGTCCTGCAAGGAGCTTGCTAGGGATATGAATCATGCAAAGGTCGAAGTCTGCAAGATTGAGAAGCCATCAGGCTTGGTGATGATTTAGGTTCTGGGGGGAGTGGAAGTATGTGAGGTTCTTGTGATTGGTAAAGACCTGGGTGGGGAAGGGGGAGCCTCAAAGGTAGTGCTTCCAAGCTTGCAACACATAAATTACCGCAAGAAGTTCACAATCATAGATGTCATAGTTGTGTTCAGCAGGGATGAGGGATTGAGAGAGGTAAGAACAAGGGTGCCAGTCTCTATTGGAGTCGGTTTGGAGGAGGATGGCACCTGTGGCATCTCAGGAGGTATCAGTGGCGATGGCAAAAGGGGCAGTGAGGTCAGGATGACGAAGGACTGGTTTTGAGAGGAAGGAGGCCTTCAGGAATTCAAAGATGGATTGACAGGCAGGGGTCCAGTTCCAAGGTTTGTCCTTCTTGATTAGATCTATGAGGGGGTGAGCAATATCAGAGTAGTGGTTAATGAAACATTGATAAAAGTTGGCAAAGCCAAGGAAGGATCAGATGTCTTTAACTTTGGAGGGGGCAGGCCAGGAGGCAATGCCATCCAGTTTAACTGGGTCCATGGCTAGGGTTCCAGGGCAGACAATCATTCCAAGGAATTCTACCTCCTTGGTGGCAAATTTACATTTTTCAAGATAGAAATGGAGGTCGAGTTTCTTCATACATTGGAGAACTCATTGAGTGTGCTCAGTATGGAAGGCGTTGTCTGGGGAGAAAATAAGGAGGTCATCAATGTAAATGACCAGCCAGCCTTTGGTGATCATATCACAGAAGGAGTCATTCATGAATTGTTGAAAGGTGAAGGGGGAGTTGTTTATGTCAAAGAACATGACGGTGGGTTCGTAGAGTCCTTTGTGGGTGATGAAGGCGCCCTTCCACTGGTCTCCTTTCTTGATTTGGACATTGTTATACCCCCATTGAATGTTGAACTTGGTGAAGACTTTGGCTTCTTTAAGTTTGTCGACTAAATCAGAGATCAACAGCAGGGGGTAGGGGTCTCGAGGGGTATGGGAGTTCAGATAGCAGTAGTCCTGGCAGGGGCGGAGCTTTCCATCTTTCTTTTTGACAAAAAAGAAGGAGGATGCTTGGGGAGATTTGGAAGGATGAATCTTTCCGCTTCATAGGTTCTCTTCGAGGAAGGATTCAGTAGCCCTCTGCTCATCAGGGGAGAGGGGGTAGAGTTTCTCAATTTTGGAGACAAAGGTTTCATCGAGATTGATGGCGTAATCATAAGGTCTAGGGGGAGGGAGGTGAGAGGAGGCTTCTTCTGAGAAGACGGGCTCAAATTTGGAGTACATAGAGGGGAGGGAGATTTTAGGCTTGGATTTCTCAGCCTCCACGGCGAGATTGGTGGTGGTGGTAAGTCGAGCAATAAGGGTAGATCCCTTTGGAATGAACCTAGACCCACACTGCATAATGCAATTTATGACATGGTTTTCCATGGCTCTTCAGAGATACTGGTCCTCGGTTTCGAACTCGAGGTAGTCATAGAGTTTTTTATCGTGGATGGCATGAACATTAACATGCTTGTGGAGTTTCTGAGGGGGGGAAAGTGATTTCTGGTAGTGGGAGTCATGACATTGGAGGTCTGCAGTATGGAGGTGGTATAGGTGGGCAGACATATTGGCGTTCTCTGAGATAGAGAGGGTCTGGGCTTCCCAGTCAATGACAGGGTTTGTAATTCGCAGCCAGGGGAGTCCTAGGATGGTGTTTTCATTTCCACAGTCCATGATATGTAAGAGGACCTTTTGAGTGACTCCCTTGATGTTGACAAAGAGGGTGGTGGAGAAGAGGATGTTGCCTTTTTTATTAATGGATTGGTCGACATTCCGGACTTGGATGGGATCTTTCAGTTTGGTTCTGGGGAGTTTGTGTTTGTGAACAAAGGACCAGTCAATGCAGGAGATTTCTGCACCGCTGTCTACTAGGGCATTGGTTTCGATGGCTGGGAGATTGTGCGAGGGTACAATGAGGTGAATGGGGATATTCATTGCTTTTGAAGATTTAGATATAAATACAGGTGCACAAGTGGTAGAGGAAGAAGAGCCTTGCATCAAACAAGGTCTCCTTTTTAAAAATCCCAAGAGAAGGCTGTCTTTCCGACCACCTTTTCGTCATCGGAGTCATCCTCCATGTCAATGAGGGCTGGAGTGTCCTCTTCTTCAGCTTTAGCAGAGGAAGTGAAGGTGGAGCAGGAGGAAGCATTGTGGCTGGGTTTCCTGCAGCAGAGGCAAAGTCCTAGTTTGAAGCATCGCTCCCTTTCCTCAGGGGTGAGCTTTGTGATTTTTACTGCATCTACATCCATGGCATTGGGATCTTTCTCCTTAGGAGAATAAACAGTGGTCTGGGGAATGAAGAGGTGAGACTGGCCTCGCCCTCTGTGGAGTTTGGTGATCATAGTGGCATGTTGTTGATAGTCATTGAGCCTTTGAGCATTGGTATACCAATCTGCAACAGTGGTGGAGATTTTCTCCATGAGATAGACTCGCTCAGAGAGAGAGAGGGGAATGCCAGTCAAAAAGAACTGGCAGAGGGTGGCCTCTTCTTTGAGACCAGAGATAGCGACCCAGTTTTGGAACTGAGCGATGTAGGAGGCGAGGAAGGGAGAGAACGGCCCATCTCATTTGGTTTCCATGCAGAAAGAGGAGAGTCAGGTGAGGGCATTGGCAGCCAAGTTGGAATGCTTGAAAGCTTTCTTAAATTCATCAAAGAAGTCACTCCAGGTTCCAAGGGACAAGGAGCCAGCAGAGAGTCATTTGGAGGTGAAGGTGTCAGCCCAAGAGTAGGCAGTACTCTTCTTCATGAAGGAGAGGGCAAATCCAATCTGCCTTTCATCTGAATGGTAGGTGTCTTTGTTGATGGCAAGATATCGCTGGACAGAGCATATCCAGGGCATTGCCTTATCTTGAGAACCATTAAAGTGTTGGCAACAACCAAAACTATACAGTTATGGCACTAGGTCACCACACAATTACAACACTCAAGGGAGGAACTCTGCTTTAGGTCGGAAATCAACCAGAACAGACTAAGGAGTCTGGCTGGACTGGCATTGTATATATACTACTTTACATGAGGCGGCCATGAGGCGTACTCTAGGGCAGGTGCTTAGTGAGCAATGACGCACCGCGAGATAAACTACTATGTATGTACTAAGTGTTCACACGACTGTGGGAATGAGAGTCTAGAACTATGACATGAGGCTACCATGTGTATAACATGCGCTAACCTTGAGGTATGATATCATAATGGTCTAGACTCGAGTCACGTGACATGATAAGATATGATCGAGCGCTAAGATGCGAGATAAGATTGGTGCGCGCTTAGATAAGATAACAAGGGCGCTTAAAAGCTAGGTTAAAGAACGAGGTTTGTAACACAAAGTCCTCAGGTTGGGCGAGATGGAGTTCTACGATTTTTGATAAAGACATGATGTAAGGGGGAGGCAGTGGAGGAAGGTTAAAGGGTGGTTGGCGAGCGACTGGGGTGGGGGATGGGGGGTGGGTGGTCTAGGGAGGATGAGGCTTGAGGATAGCTAGTGGGCTAACTTGATAGAGTCATCTAGTTCTTGGGTTGAGGGGAGGGTGAGATCCAGATTGGGATCAGTGTCTTTATCGCTGGCTAGGCGAGGAAGGGACTCAGAGGACTCAGAGGGAGCTTGACCTTCTCTCCAAGAGGAGGCAGCTGCTAGGGCTCGGTGGGTAGAAGAAACAAAGGGGTTCTGTGGGGTGGAAGGAGAGTTCCTTCCTTCGGGTCTTGAGTAGGGCTTGGGAGGAATGGTGGAAGTGGTTCACGAGGATGGTGACCAAAGGGGAAGCTAGAGCTTTTGTTACGACTGGCTCAGGTAGAGTCAGTTGTAGACTTGATGGGTACTGGGGCTAAGGGTTGGAAGTCCTAAGGTAGACACCAGAGGATGATGAAAGGCTAAGGAGTCCAAAGGGGAAGGCCTAAGGACGACAAAGGGTTAAGGATGCTTCAGTAAGCTTCACTGTGAAGCGAAACATGAAGGCTTGCTAAGAAGACTGAAGGTGGAGACCTTGAGTTGATGAAGGGTTTATAGTGAAGAGCACATGCTCAGAGGGACTAGTGATGGAGCTTAGGAGTGAATAGATTCAAGGGGGAATTGAGTACCTCTAGCTTAGTGTTACAGGGTCGAGTATCTAGGGTCTATATAATAAGGAGATGGAATGTCATGGAACATGACAGAAGAAAATGTGTCATCCACAGTAAGAATGAGTCATGAAGCTGCGGATGAGTAATAGTACAGTAAGCAGATGATGAATCAAATGAGTCATCATGACAAAGCAAATGAGCAAGCATGAGTAAGGATAATTAATAATCCACAGTTATGAATGAGTCATGAAGACTGCGGATGACTAAAGTAAAATGAGTAAACAAGAGATAAGAGGAAAGCATAGTGGAAAGTGTTAACTAAGAGAGAAAGGAAAAGAATAGGGGCAAGTCATAACAGTCCTAGTATTTGGTGGTTGTTACACTTGGTCTGGGTAGGAACAGGTGTAGCCTCGAGAAGAAGGTCTTGGAGCGAAGGATAAAGACGAGGGGTTTTGAGGAGTGAGATATCAAGACGACTAAAGGCTGGAGTGACTGAGAGAGTCTTGAGGGTTGAAGAGATCAAGACAACAAGGTTCTTCGAGGGTCGAGAGATTGAAGACTGAGTACTAGAGAGTGGCTAAAACAACCTATGGAGCTGGTTTAAAAGCTCAGAGGTTGAAGCATCCTTTCAAGTGCAGGACGAGGTCACACAAAGAGTTCAAAGGGTACAAGGATATATTCCAAGATGTATCTGGGAGGATACTCGAGGTGATACAAGGGTGAACTTTGAGGAGGTCAAGGTTAAAGATACCAGAGTGATATCCAGTCACTTATAAGTAAAAGAGAGAACAATAGAAAGGACCATGATTGGTCAGTAAAAGTGGTACCATAGAATTCTATAGAATGTGGTGGAATGAATAGGTAATCCGCAGTAGGGAACAGTAAGAAGCTATGGATGACTAAGTGTTACATAAAAGTGGTGATAGTGATGTGGGCATAGAGGGTAAAGGAATAGAGAGAAAAAGAAAAGGAATAGGGGTCCATACGAATCGTAACAGTGGTAACCTAGTTCATTGCCTGTATAGGTTTTGGCATTGCCAACATAAGAACAGACTCATCAACATTACCTTACCACTGCCAGCAACCACCTTACCATTGCAACACTGACTTCGCCTATCGAGGACTTCATTGCACTGTACTATTGCTCTTTATCTCATTGGTCTTGGCCACACCACTTGGGTGTAAAACAACTGTGCTTGAATAGCGGTCTAGGGACCTTAACCTACGCAGAACACAACTGTGGCCTAAAAAACTGTGTTTCAAAGTCGAACTCTATATGTTCGCTTTTTGGGTTATTAGTCCTCATTCGAGAGAGAGCAGCCCACCACATGTATCATTTGAAAGGATTGAATTATAAGCTTCTTCGATCTAAAATAAGACTCACAGTCCTACAGTACTAAAACTGTGCTGCAGCCAGGCATATCCGGTTCCTCTGACTTGTGCCAACAAGTGTTTTGGGACTCATGAACCCAAGTTTGTTTTACATATTAATGTCTAGTTGAGAAGGACTCTTTGTAAGATCCCTCTAGGCAAAAAGATATAGTTAACTAGTTGTTGGTCTCTATGTGAGTATCACCTAGTTCAAAATAGATTATCAACGCCTTTTTGACAACTGCTACCTAGCAGTCCAACCTATAGTTTCCATTCCCCAACTACCACTTGTTGAGAATGACTCCAACCCCAATGACATTTGATATGACATACCACTAGTTTTTGAAGGAAAGTGGCCCTTTTGGCTGCAACAAGAATTTTGCTGTTTCACCCTTGACCCCAACTCTCCCCCTCATCTCGCCAATCACTTCCAGGGACCATACAAATTCCAAATAGAATTTACAATACAAGACAAAGATGTCTGGCTACTCAATGGGTTCCTCACCATCATGAAGCTGCTCCCCCACCCCAACCATCTGAGCCTCGGGTTTGAGATTGAGTGCCCTAGAGTGCCAAATTGGGGTCATGCAATTGATGCTCGAGAGATTACAAGCATCGCTTGTGGCCCCAGAAGAAAGAGCAGCCATGGCTGAAGTGCACACCCAAGAGGCACTCAACTGATTGGACCAAGGCCCCTCCCCTGACACTCCCTCTGCTTACAAAGGAAAAAGAGCAGAGATAATTCCTGACCCCAGCCTCCATGATGGATCTTATCAAAAATTTGATGAATGGTGGACCAAAATGCTAGTCTGCCAAGAAGCCAACCGAGAGCTATTCACTAATACAAAAAATTGGACCCTAGCAGTACTCTCTAGGATAGGCATCAAATCTGGGGATAAGGACAAGAATGGTGTGGGTGCATGGGCCTGCAATGAAATCAAAAAATATAGGCTACCTGGTGCTGCATTTCCTTCCAGCATCATGTTAGAAAAAACATTATCTGATCGCTTTCAGATAGGCAATGAGAAGGACATTGTCACAAGAAAACTCCTTGCCAAGAAACAAGGCAAGAATGAGCACACCCAAGTGTTCCTAACACAATGGTTGGCACTATATGATCAAGCAGGGTGTGACCCCACCATAGGGATAACACTTCTTGAACAAGGAGTAAGGCAAGACATAATTCGGCATATGTTCATGCAAAATGAAAGGCCTGAAACATTGGGAGAGTACATCAGCACAATCCAAAAATACACCAATGTGATTGAATCATTCAAAACACAGTTCAGTCAAAACCATTGTTGTGATCCCAATGCAATGGATATAGATGTTGTTCAGCATGCATGGCAACAACCATCAGCTTTCAGAGGAGGAGAGCATAAGGAGACATACACAAATGCCACATCTCAAAATTCCATTAATGCAATAGGTTGCTACAACTGTGGCAAAGACAGTCACTGAGCACGTGACTGTAAGGCAGCATCAACATGCTGCAATGAATGCAAGTTCTCATGCGGAGGACATCACAAGGAATGATCGAAGTTTGCAAAGAAAACCCATGCCATGGAGACCACCACATCAACAAACAACCCATTCCTACAGCCTCTGCAACCTTCCTGGCAGAAGGCAATTGCGGGTATGGACATTGAGGCTGCTCATGCCTATTTCAGGGATATGGAAGTGACGTCAGGAAAAGCCCAATGAGGACCTTATCGGGTCAAGGTACCTCATCTCCAATGGACAATATTTCTTTTACTTCAGTTTCTTTACATACTCAATGCCTAGATAGTGCTAGTACATCTTCTTTTTCTTTACCATGTAAAAATAGTTTTAGCACACTTGATTCCAATATAATTATAGATAGTGACACTGATAGTTCCTTATCTTTATCTCCATCATCCCAATGTGGTAGCCTACCAGATGACATAACCGAAGCAGCAATCTCGAAAGGGCGCAGTCACCGGGAAGTGACACTTAATTCTGCTTTTAAGAAAAATAAAAATGTTTCCCTTCTAAACCCGATAGACAGGAAAGTGCGCACATTAAAGCCACTTAGGGAAATAATCCTAAAAATGGAAATAATCCAAAAAGATAAAAACATCCTCGCCAATGCCCTACTGGATAGTGGCACAAATGGAATATTTATAGATATGGAATGGGCAAAGAAAAGCCACATTTCTCTCACCCTGCTGGAGAACGTAGTACCTGTCTACAACATGGATGGAACCATTAACTCTGCTGGTGGCATAGCATACACTTGCAATCTTGTCATAGACTATAAGGGACATCATGAAAAAGTCACAGCCAATGTTACCAATCTTGGCTGAAATCAATTGATTCTTGAATACACATGGTTAAGGGACCACAATCCCTTCATCAATTGGACCTCAGGTCATGTATGTATGGACAGATGTCTGATGTCATGCAAAGTATTGAATAGCACATATGGAAATAGGATGGAAGAACATGAAAAGTTCTATATAGCCAATGTTTACACCAACAAGTTTACATTGCCTGATCTAAGTTCAGAAGATGTGTTCAAACTCGTCCCTGAACAATACCAAGAATATCTATCTTGATGTCTTCTCTGAAAAGGTTTCAGAACACCTCCCCAAACATAAGGCTTGGGATCATGTGGTAGATTTAAAGCCTGATTTCATACCCAAAAAGGGTAAATTTATTCTGTTAGGCCCAGCTGAACAAGATGAGATCAAGGCATTTGTGAATGAACAATTAAAAAAGGGATATATTTGTCCCTCCAAATCATCTTAAACATCACCAGTATTCTTCATACCAAAGAAGGATGGCAAAAAGAAAATGGTTATGGACTATAGATATCTCAACGAAGGGACTATTAAGAATAATAACTACCCCCTTCCATTGATCTCACAAATCATAGATAAATTAAAAGGAGCTAAACTCTTTACAAAGATGAATCTGAGATGGGGATACAATAATGTCCACATCAAAGAAGGCAATGAATGGAAAGGAGCCTTCGTCTGCCACCTAGGAGCCTTTGAACCGATAGTAATGTTCTTTGGCATGTGTAATAGCCTAGCCACATTCCAGCAAATGATGAATGAAATCTTCGCAGATATGGACGATATTGTCATTATTTATATCGATGACTTATTAATCTTCTCAAAGCATAATGACAAGGCCAAACATCACAAAGCAGTACAAAGAGTACTTTGGAGACTTCACAAGAACAACCTATTTGTAAAACCCTCAAAGTGCTTCTTTGAAGTAACCAAAGTAGACATGCTAGGAATGGATGTATCAGAAGAAGGAATATCAATGAGTCAAAATAAGTTAGATGGAATTGTATCATGGCCAGTATCTCACAACATAAAAGGAGTTTATAGCTTCTTAGGACTGGCTAATTTCTATCAACACTTTATTAAAAATTATTCCCTGATTGCTCGACCCTTACATGACTTAACTAAGAAAGATCAACCCTGGAGCTGGGGAAATGCTCAACAATTGGCATTCGATAACTTAAAAACAAAGTTCACAACTGCGCCCATCTTGGCGTATCTGGATAACACAACCCCTTATCGTGTTGAATGTGATGCATCAGAATTTGCAACTGGTGCAGTGCTATCAACCCTAAAGGAAGATAAATGGCACCCTGTCGCATATATGTCTCATAGCATGATGAAAGAAGAACAAAATTACCTGATTGCTGACAAAGAAATGCTAGCAATCATTCGTTCTCTGAAGCAATGGAGACATCACCTAGAGGGAGCTCATCACCAGTTTGAAATTTGGACAGATCACAAAAACCTAATGTACTTCATGAAATCTCAAGATCTGAACAAATGACAAGCTAGATGGGCACAATATTTATCTCATTTCGATTATTTATTAGTGAATAAACCTAGCACTGCAATGGAAAAAGTGGATGCCTTATTTCATAGAGAAGACCATAGTATAGGAATAGAAAATGTTGGCAACAACCAAAACTATACAGTTAAGGCACTAGATCACCACCAATAATACTAAGACAAGGAAGGGACTCTGCTTTAGGTTGGAAATCAACCAGAACAGACTGAGGAGTCTGGCTGGACTGGCATTGTATATATACTACTTTACATGTGGCGGCCATGAGGCGTACTTTAGGGCAGGTGCTCAGTAAGCGATGATGTACCATGAGATAAACTACTATGTATGTACTAAGTGTTCACACGACTGTGGGAACAAGAGTCTAGAACTACAACATGAGGCCACCATGCGTTTAACATGCTTTAGCCATGCGGTATGATGTCATAGTGGTCTGGACTCAAGTCACGTGACATGATAAGATAAGATCGAGCGCTAAGATGTGAGATAAGATTGGCGCGCGCTTAGATAAGATAACGAGGGCGCTTAAAAGCTAGGTGAAAGAACGAGGTTTGTAACAGAAAATGACAACAAAAACACTGTTATGATAGATAGTTCAAAAATATGTAGTATACAAGAAATTGAACTCTTTGATAGAATAAAAATAGCACATCAAAACATCAAAACTGCTGAAGGATCTGTATATAGTGAAGGATTATGGAAATACAATGGAAAAATATGGGTACCTAAATAACTGCACATGGAAGTAATGACACAGTTCCACGACCATCCTCTTGCTGGGCACAAAGGCCTGGATAAAACCAAAGAGCTTCTTTCTTGCTATTACAAATGGCCTGAAATGAAATCAGATATAGAAACCTATTGTAAATCTTGTGATCAATGCACTCATATGAAGCCTTCAAATAAAGCCCCTGCAGGGAAATTGCAACCCTTGCTGGTAGTGTCCAGACCATGGAAAGATGTGTCAGCTGACTTTGTCACTGGCTTTCCTGAATCTCATGGATATAATAGTGTGCTTGTAGTAGTGGATTGCTTCTCTAAAGAAGTTGCCCTAATCCCTACCACCAAATCTGTTACCTCTCAGAAGACAGCACAATTGTACAAAGACTATGTGTGGAAACACCATGGTTTACCAGATTCTATTGTATCTGATCATGATCCTCAATTTGCTGGACAAATGATGATTGACCTCTTGAAATTGTTGAAAATTGAAAAGAAAATGTCTACACCCTACCACCCACAAACTGATGGATAAACAGAGTGTATCAACAGAGAATTGAACCAATATCTCCACTTGTTTGCCGCAGAAGAGCAATCTCAATGGGTTGAATGGCTTGCCATGGCATAGTTTAATTTCAACAACACTCAATTGTCATCTACTGGGTTTACCTCTTTTCAGCTAACAAAGATGTTTACTCCATGCATGGGAATTGAACCTCGCCAAGTGAAATCACTGGCTGCAGAAGCATTCGTGTTGGATATGAAGTCAAGCTTGGAGTCTCCCAAAGCTAATCTAGAATGTACTCATGCTAAAATGTCTTTGCAAGCCGAGAAATCTCAATCTGATGCATCTACTTATGCAATTGGCGATCTCATTCTCTTATCCTCCAAACACTTGAAAATAGTGAATAGACACTCTCAGAAGCTAACTGAAAGGTGGACTGGACCTTACCAGGTCACTAATGTGTATATGAATTCAGTGGAACTGTTGTTCCCAAAATCAATCACTGCCCATAATGTTGTGAATGTCTCGCACATTAAACCATACAATGAACTGCTTGATGGACAGCCTGTTGTTACAACTGGCCTGGGTAGGGTTGGTCGAAGACTCGGCGAATACTGGGGCTAGGGGTTGTGAGTCCTAAGGTAGACACCCAAGGACGACTAGGGGCTGAGGAGTCTGAAAGGGAAGATCTAAGAACAACGAAGGGCTAAGGATGCTTAGTGAGCTTCACCACAAAGTGAAACACAAAGACTTGGCTGAGAAGACCGAAGGGGAAGGCCTTGGGTCGACAAAGGTTTAAAATGAGAAGCACACGATCAGAGGGACTAAAGATATGGCTTAGAAGCGAGTGGATTCAAGGGAGAATCAAGTAGCTCTAGCTTAAGGTTACAGGGTCGAGTATCGAGGGGTTATATAATGAAGAGATGGAAAGTCGTGGAACATGACAGAAGGAAATGTGTCATCTGCAGTAAAGATGACTCAGGAAGCTGCGGATGAGTAATAGTACAGTAAGCAGATGACAAAACATGAGTAAGAGTAATTGGTAATCCACAGTTATGGATAAGTCATGAAGGCTGCGGACGACTAAACTAAAATGAGTAAACAAGAGATAAGAGAAAAGCATAGTGGAGAGCATTAATTAAGAGAGAGAGGAAAAGAATAGGGGCAAGTCATAACATTACCCCCCTTGTAGACTTCTGTTCTCCTGAACAAAGTAGTCAGAAATGACCACAGGGTTCGCCCGTCATGTTAGACTCAGCAACTTCATCATAGAAGTTATCTCCATAATCGCTGATATCATCTTGAGGATTGGGTTGAGGAGGGGAAATAGGGAGGGGGTGATTGGATGACCTGAATGATTGCCTGGAGCCTCTGAAACAATGGAAAGAGGAAGAGGAAGAGGGGAAGATACAAGGGGTTCACTTGCAAAGGGGACAACTTCTTTGGATGTGACCTGGTTGCCTTCGAAGGCAGAAGGGGCATTGGTAGTAAGGGCAATTGACTTGAAAGTGCTCTAGTCGTCGACACTAAGAGCAGATGGAGGGGAAGAGGGGGTGTCCTCAGGGAAGAGGGCGACTTCCAGTGGCTGGTTGTTGGTCCATCTCGACGCTGTCCATGGTGACAGATTCTTCAACATTGGAGGGAGGGAAGGAGGTAGCGGGGGACTTGGAATCCAGGAAGGCAGTGTCAATTCCCTCATGTTCACTTTGTTCCGAAGAGGGGATGGTCTCGGAACAGTGGAGGGCCTCGATGTGGTCAAGGACCTCAATTTCAGCAGGGTCGAGTGGGGAGGAGGACACAGAAGGGGTGGACAGTATCTTGAGGAGACCAGTCGGAGAGACTGCTTCAACTTCTGCAGAGAAGGAGAAGGGAGGGGACTTGGGTGAGAGGGGAGAGGTAGGAATGGAGGGGTAGGCGGCCAATTCAGCCAGAAACCGGTCTATGTCGTCAATGAATTCCATCATGCCTAGTTGATGCATGGCAGAGAGGAGATGTTCCTCAATGGCTCTGTGGGAGGCGGACACCTGGGATGCCAGGAAGGCTTGGCTACCTTCAGAGGAAGATAGCATCGCGTTTACAATAGGAAGGAGGTGAGAGGAGTGGATGAAGGCGAGGTAGAGGGAGTTGAGGGGGGAGTCCATGTCCACATGGGCAGAGATGGGGTGGTACATCCTCGAGTCCTGGAGGTAGGCTCTGAGGCGACAGATGGTGGGGGAGGAGGGTTCGTTGTTTCGAAGACACATGGTGTAAGTAGGGATGTCTACAGCAAGGACAGGGGGGTAAGGGGAGAGGACGGGAGGGGGAGACTCGGGGCACCAGAGGATAGGGATTTCATCAGTTATGGCAATGGAAAGAGGAGCGCCAAGTCCCACCAGGCTTGAACAATCTGACAGAGGAGCATCATTTCTTGAGAGATCAGGGGAAGAACTTGAAGCAGGAAGCGAAAGTGAAGGGGTTGTAGAAAGAAGGGAAGATTTGGTAGAAGGGGATGGAACAGAGACATAGGACATTGTAGCTTTGGTGGTGCATGGGGGAAGTTAAAAGGGGAAGGCGAAAGGATGAAGCTTTTTATAAGCAAGAAGGGCAGACTTGGCATGTTTCAATTTCCGTTCCGGGAGCCAGATGTCTTTTTCCGCAGTATACCCTTTCCATTGGATCAGGAATACACAGTTCCTTGCAGAGCCTTTGTGATGTATGATCTGCAGTATCTCATATTCTTCTTCTCCTTCTACTAGTTCTGGGGGTGGAGCAGGGAAATTTGGTCCATGAACATTGTTTTCGCGATAGGGTGATAAGAGAGGGGTGTGGAACATGTTGTGAATACTCCATGTTTTAGGAAGGTGCAGATGGTAGGTGAGAGGAGATAGGACCTGGGTGATGGTAAAGGGTTCTTCTTGTTTTGGGGCAAATTTAGGGGACGTGAGAGAGCATTTCAAGTTTTTGGCTTCCAGCCAGACCTTATCTCCTTTGGCAAAGGGTTTGAATCCTTTACCCTGGCAAATCTTCATGACCTGCCTAGCAAGTTCATGGGCCACCAAGGCTTCGTTTTAGGCTGCAGTGAGGTTTTTTAAGCGAGTTTCAACAGCAGGGAGATTGGTTTTGGTGAGGATGGTGGAGAGGGGACGGAGTTCAAAGCCCATCATAAGAAAGAAGGGGGATTTGTTGGTGACAGAATGAGGGCGGTGGTTATGGGCAAATTCTACATGGGTGATCCAATCAGCCCATGTGACAGGGTTATCTCCACAAAAGATCCGAAGGTATGTTTCGATTTCCTGGTTGACCTGCTTAGTTTCTCCATCAGTTTGAGGGTGATAGGTGGTGGAGAGGAAGAGGTCGTATCCAAGGATATTGCTGAGTTCCTTTGTGAAGGAGGAGGCGAACTGAGGGCCACGATCAGAGATAATTTTGTCATATAGGCCAAAGCATTTGTAGACTTTGTGAAAGAAAAGTGACGCAATCCCTTCAGCGGTGACAGTTTTCTTGGTAGAGCAAAGTATCACCCCCTTTATAAGGCCATGGTCTACCACGACCAGTAAGGAGTCGAAGCCAGAAGAAGGGGGCAGATCGGTGATAAGGTCACAGGAGACCTATTGGAAGGGACGAAAGGAGGTCGATTTAATGGGGGCCAGAGGGGGGAAAGTGGGGTGGGTGTTTGCTTTGCATTATTGACAGGCAGAGCAACCTTCAACATACTTGTGAATGAACTGAGCGAGGCTGGGCCACCAATACTCAGCAGAGACAAGTTGGCGAGTTTTGAGGTAGCCAAGATGGCCAGCAGAGGGATGGTCATGGGCTCGAGAGATGATGTCTTTCTGAAGGGAGTTGGTGGGGAGGCACACATGGTTCTGATAGGTGAGGATGCCTTCCGAGTACTTCCAGTTGGAAAGACAGGAACGAAAGGCAGAAGGGACCATTCCCTCGAGGCTTTGAAGAGCGTTTTGTATAAGGGAGTCATCACCAGCAGCGGAGGCAATTTTATTGCGAAGTGTGACATCGAAGGCCCAGACGAAGAGGTTTGGAGGGAGCAGGGTGACCGCCTCATTATCCTTGGGTAGGGAGGACAGTTTGTCTGGTCATCGAGAGAGAGCATCTGGTCCTGCAAGGAGTTTGCCAGGAACATGGATCATACAGAGGTCAAAGTCTGCTAGATCAAGGAGCCAACGAGCTTGCCAACGATTAAGGTTCTGGGAGGAGCAGAAGTAGGTGAGGTTCTTGTGGTCAGTAAAGACCTGGGTAGGAAAGGGGGAACCACGAAGATAGTGTTTTCATGCCTACAATGCACAAATGACTGCAAGGAGTTCACGATCATAGATGTCATAGTTGCATTCAGTGGGAATCAAGGACTGGGAGAGATAAGAGCAAGGGTGCCAGTCTCTGTTTGAGTCAGTTTGGAGGAGAATGACACCAGTAGCATCCTGGGAGGCATTAGTAGCGATGGCAAAAGGAGCAGAGAGGTCAGGGAGTTGGAGGACAGGCTTGGAGAGGAAGGAGGCCTCTAGAGAGTTGAAGGCAGTTTGACAGGCAGCAGTCCAATCCCAGGGTTTGTCCTTCTTGGTCAGGTCTATGAGGGGGTGAGCAATGTCCGAGTAGTGGTCGATAAATCGTCGGTAGAAGTTGGCAAAGCCAAGGAATAATTGGACATCTTTGACCTTGGAGGGGACTGGCCAGGAAGCGATACCATCCAGCTTTACTGGATCCATTGCTAGAGTGCCAGGGCGAATGATCATTCCAAGGAATTCTACTTCTGTAGTGGCGAACTTGCATTTCTCAAGATGAAGATGGAGGTCAAGTTCCCACATGCGTTGGAGAACTCGTCGAGTGTGTTCGGTGTGGAAGGCATCATCCGGGGAGAATATGAGGAGATCATTGATGTAGATAACTAGCCAACCTTCTGTGATCATGTCACAGAAGGAGTCGTTCATGAATTGTTGAAAGGTGGAGGGAGAGTTGTTCATTCCAAAGAACATGACGGTGGGTTCATAGAGTCCTTTGTGGGTGATGAAGGCGCCTTTCCACTAATCTCCCTCCTTAATGCGAATATTATTGTACCCCCATCAAACATTAAACTTAGTGAAGACTTTAGCTTCTTTGAGTTTATCGACCAAGTTGAAAATCAGAGGTAGAGAATAGGCATCTCGGGGGGTATGGGAGTTTAGGTAGCAATAGTCCTGGCAGGGGCGAAGTTTTCCATCTTTTTTTTTGATGAAGAAGAAGGAAGACACTTGGGGGGACTTGGAGGGACAGATCTTTCTGCTTCATAGGTTCTCCTCTAGGAAGGATTCAGTGGCTTTTTGTTTGTTGGGGGAAAGGGGATAGAGTTTCCCAATCTTTGGAGTGAAGGTTTCATCGAGATTGATGGCGTGGTCGTAGGGTCTAGGGGGTGAAAGGCGAGAGGAGGCTTTTTCAGAGAAGATATTCTTGAACTCAGAGTAGACAGGGGGAAGAGAGACCTTGGGCTTGGATTTCTCAGCTTCCATGGCGAGATTGGTGGCGGTGATGAGGCGGGCTATGAGAGTAGATCCTTTTGGGATGAACCTGGAGCCACACCTCATGACTTGGTTTAAAATTCGTTGTTCAGTTGCCCTGCGCAGAAACTGGTCTTTGGTTTCGAATTCGAGGTAGTCATAGAGGTTTTTATCATGAGTGGCATGGACGTTGACATGTCTGGGGAGTTTGGGAGGGGGGGTCGAGGGTTTTTGATAGTGGGAGTCATGGCATTGGAGATCTGCAGTATGGAGGTGGTACAGATGGGCAGACATGTTGGAAGACTCCAGGATGGTGAGGGTTTGGGTTTCCCAGTCAATGTCAGGGTTTGTGGCTCTCAGCCAGAGAAGTCCTAGGATGGTGTTTTCGTTTCCACAGTCCATGATATAAAAGAGGACCTTCTGGGTAACTTCTCCGATGTCGACAAAGAGGGAGGTGGAGAAGAGAATGTCACCTTTCTTATTAACAGATTGGTTGATGTTTCGGACTCAGA
>JBBPMR010000650.1:0-16595 GCA_038090415.1 Rossbeevera mucosa | reverse complement strand
CGTTCAAACCACGCCTAGGCTTCTTTTCTTCTGTGATGACATAATACCCTTAACCCACCTACTTAGTCATCACTTCCTTCATGACTCATCCGCAGTTATCATGACTCATCCGCAGTTGCTCTGACTCATTTCTTTGTAACCATTACTCATCCGCAGTATTCTAACTCATCTTCACACTGCGGATTACTCATCTTCCTTCCACCATGTTCCATGGTGTTCCATCTGATTAGTCATCTTCATTTCCCTGTACTTATATAAACCCTTCCATACCGTCCGTATTCCCTAAGCTAGATCTCCTTTGTATCTTCCTACTCTCGTCAATCTAGCCTACCTTGATCCTTCCCTTCGCCGGGTGAACCCTCTGCGTGTCTTCGTCCTACACTTGACTGGACGCTAAGACTTGTGACACTTCACTTGATTGTGTTCACAGTCGTCTCTACATTCGATAGAATGACAGCTGCGACTGCCATTCACATGGCGGTATCCTTCGTTCTCTATTCCTTGTATACCATCGTCTCACAAAGGCTACGCTCGTCCCTACCCGGGCCAAGCGTAACAGGAATCATTACCTGCGGAGGAGACGATCCTATTGCGAAGGGCAACATCAAAGGCACGGACAAAGAGGTCAGGAGGAAGCAGGGTAACCGCTTTATTGTCCTTTGGAAGGAGGGACAGCTTGTCAGGACGTCAGAAGAGAGCATCTGGGCCTGCAAGGAGCTTTCCAGGGACATGAATCATTCGAAGGTCGAAGTCTGCAAGGTCGAGGAGCCAGCGGGCTTGTTGACGATTGAGGTTTTGGGGGGAGTGGAAGTACGTGAGGTTTTTGTGGTCAGTAAAGACCTGGGTGGGGAAGGGGGAGCCTCGAAGGTAGTGTTTCCATGCATGCAATGCACGAATGACTGCGAGGAGTTCACAATCATAGATATCGTAGTTGCGTTCCGCAGGGATGAAGGACTGGGAGAGATAAGAGCAAGGATGCCAGTTCCCGTTTGAGTCAGTTTGGAGGAGGATGGCACCAGTGGCGTCTCGAGAGGCATCGGTTGCAATGGCAAAAGGGGCAGAGAGGTCAGGGAGACGAAGAACTGGTTTCGAGAGGAAGGATGTTTTCAAAGATTCGAAGGCAGATTGACAGACAGGAGTCTAGTTCCAGGATTTGTCCTTTTTGGTGAGATCTATCAGAGGATGGGCAATGTCAGAGTAGTGGTCTATGAAACATCGGTAGAAGTTGGCAAAGCCAAGAAAGGATCAGATGTCTTTAACTTTGGAGGGGACCGGCCAGGAGCCAATGCCATCCAACTTGACTGGGTCCATAGCTAGGGTTCCAGGGTGGACGATCATCCCAAGGAATTCTACTTCCTTGGTAGCGAATTTACACTTTTCAAGGTGGAGGTGGAGGTCGAGTTCCTGCATGCATTGGAGAACTCATCGAGTGTGTTCAGTGTGGGAAGCATTATCAGGGGAGAAGATAAGGAGGTCATCAATGTAGATAACCAGCCATCCTTCGGCGATCATATCACGGAAGGAGTTGTTCATAAAACGCTGGAAGGTGGAGGGGGAGTTGTTCATTCCGAAGAACATTACAGTGGGTTCATAGAGGCCCTTGTGGGTGATGAAAGCGCCCTTCCATTGGTCTCCTTCTTTGATGCGAACATTGTTATATCCCCATCGGATGTTGAACTTGGTGAAGACTTTAGCTCCTTTAAGCTTGTCAACCAAATCAGAGATCAGAGGTAGGGGGTAGGCATCTCGAGGGGTGTGGGAGTTCAGGTAGTGGTAATCTTGGCAGGGACAAAGTTTTCCATCTTTCTTTTTGACGAAAAAGAAGGAGGATGCCTGGGGGGACTTGGATGGACGTATTTTTCCACTTTGAAGGTTCTCCTTGAGGAAGGACTCTGTGGCTTTTTGTTTGTCAGGGGAGAGGGGGTAGAGTTTCCCTATCTTTGGGACGAAGGTTTCGTCGAGGTTAATGGCGTGGTCATAGGGTCTAGGGGGAGGGAGACGAGAAGAGGCTTCTTCAGAGAAGACTGACTCGAATTCGGAGTATTTGGAGGGGAGGGAGACCTTGGGTTTGGATTTCTCGGCCTCCATGGCGAGATTGGTGGCGGTGGTGAGGCGAGCAATGTAATTGGATTCTAGGGGGATGAACCTAGAACCATATCTCATGATGTGATTCATGACATGATTCTCCATGGCTCTCCAGAGGTATTAATCCTCGGTTTCGAATTCTAGGTAATCATAGAGATTTTTGTCATGGATGGCATGAACATTGACATGTTTAGGGAGTTTCTGAAGGGGGAGAGGTGAACTCTGGTAGTGGAAGTCGTGACACTGAAGGTCTGCAGTGTGGAGGTGGTATAGGTGGGCAGACATGTCAGAGTCCTCAGAGATGGAGAGGGTCTGGGCATCCCAGTTGATGGCGGGGTTTGTGGCTCTCAACCAGGGGAGTCCTAGGATGGCGTTTTCGTTTCCACAGTCCATGACATGGAAGAGGACCTGTTGGGTAACTCCTTCAATGTCTACAAAGAGGGTGGTAGAGAAAAGGATGTCGCCTTTCTTGTTGACAGATTGGTCGACGTTTTGAACTCGGATAGGGGTGGCTAGTTTGGTTCTGGGGAGTCGGTGTTTTCGAACGAAGGACCAGTCGATGCAGGAGATCTCTGCACTGCTGTCTACTAGGGCAGTGGTTTCGACGGCTTGGAGGTTGTGCGATGGTATAATGAGATGAATGGGGATCTTTATTGCTTTAGAGGACTTTGATATAAGTACAGGAGCACAAGTAATAGAAGTAGGAGAGCCTTGCGTCGAACGAGGTCTCCTTTTTAAAAATCCCAAGAGAAAGCCGTTTTCCCAATGACTTTTTCATCATCGGAGTCTTCCTCCATGTCTATGAGGGCTGGGGTGTCCTCTTCTTCGGCTTTAGCAACCTTCTTGGTGAATCACTTGTGAAAGGAGGTGGCTGGAGTGGAGGAGGCAAAGGCAGAGCAGGAGGAGGCATTGTGGCCTGGTTTCCTGCAGCGAAGGCAGAGTCCCAGTTTGAAGCATCACTCCCTTTCTTCAGGAGTAAGTTTTGCGATTTTTACTGCATCCACCTCCATGGCATTAGGGTCTTTCTCCTTAGGGGAATGGACAGTGGTTTGGGGAATGAAGAGATGAGACTGTCCTCGCCCTCTATGGAGTTTGGCAGTCATAGCGGCATGACGTTGATAATCGTTAAGTCTCTGGGCATTGGTGTACCAATCAGCGACAGTAGTGGGAACTTTCTCCATGAGGTAGACTCGTTCAGAGAGGGATGGGGGGATGCCAGTTGAGAAGAACTGACAGAGGGTGGCCTCTTCTTTGAGACTGGAGATGGCGACTCAGTTCTGGAACTGAGCGATGTAGGAAGCAAGGGAGGGAGAGAACGATCCATCCTTCTTGGTTTCCATGCAGAATGAGGAGAGCCAGGTGAGAGCGTTGGCAGCCGAGTTGGAATGTTCGAAAGCCTTCTTAAATTCATCAAAGAAGTCGCTCCAGGTTCCAAGGGACAGGGAGCTGGCAGAGAGTCATTTAGAAGTAAAGGTGTCGGCCCAAGAATAGGCAGTACCCTTCTTCATGAAGGAGAGGGCAAATCCGATCTGCCTCTCATCCGAATGGTAGGTGTCTTTGTTGATAGCGAGGTACCGCTGGACAGAGCGTATCCAGGGCATTGCTTTATCCTGAGAACCATCGAAGTCCTCAGGTTGGGTGAGACGGAGTTCTACAACTTTGGAAGAGGACATGGCGCAAGGGGGTGGGGGCGGGGGAAGTCTAAAGGGTGGTTGTTGGGCGACTGGAGTGGGGGAAGGAGGAGTGGGTGGTCTGAGAAGGACGAGACTCGAGAATAGCTGGTGGGCTAGCTCAGTGGAGTCGTCTAGTTCTTGGGTTGAGGGGATGGTAAGATCCGGATCAAGATCAGTGTCTTCATCGCTGGTTTGGTGAGGAAGGGACTCAGGAGACTCAGGGGGAGGTTGGCCTTCTCTCCAAGAAGAGGCAACGGCTAGGGCTTGATGGGTGGAAGATGCGAAGGGGTTCTGTGGGGTGGAAGGGGGTTGTCTTCCTTTGGGTCTCGAGTAGGGGAGTTTGGGAGGAATGGTGGTAGCAGTTCACGGCGATGGTGACCAAAAGGGAAGCTAGAGCTTTTGTTACAACTGGCCCAGGTAGGGTCGGTTGTAGACTCGATGGGTACTGGGGCTGAGGGTTAGGAGTCCTGAGGTAAACACCAGAGGACGACGAAGGGCTGAGGAGTCTGAACGGAAGGGCCTAAGGATGACGAAGGGCTAAGGGTGCTTAGTGAGCTTTACCACGAAGCGAAACACAAAGACTTGGCTGAGGAGACCAAAGGGTCAGGCCTTGGATCGACGAAGGGTTACTATGGTGAGCACACGCTCAGAGGAACTAAGGGTATGGCTTAGGAGTGGATAGATTCAAGGGGAGAATCGAGTAGCTCTAGCTTAAGGTTTACAGGGCGGAGTGTCTAAGGGTTAAGTACTAAAGAGATGAAACATCATGGAAGGGAATGTGTCATCTGCAGTATGGATGAGTCATAGAAGCTGCAGATGAGTAATTGTACAGTAAGCAAGTGACAAAGCGAAATGAGTAAGCATGAGTCAGGAGGGTCGGTAATCCGCAGTTAAGGATGAGTCACAAAGACTGCAGATGACTAGAGTACAATGAGTAATAAGATTGATAGACAATCGATAAGAGAAAGGCATAATGGTAAGCATTGACAAAGAGAGAGAGGAAAAGAGAAAGGAAAAGAGGAGAAAGGAAAAGTGTAGGGGCAAGTCATAACAATATATATGTTTGCTCACTCTGTTTTTAAGATTTGTGGTACAAGTGTTGACCAGCACAGAGACCTTTATGAGAACCCAGCAATCCAGCACACCATCAACAATGTTCTATTCAAAAGCAAGACCGACGAAGGTGTCAGGTGGCTATGTTACTATAACCCATTCCCTCATGCTGGGTTTGTGCTCGTGGTGGCAGCAGTATGTGTTCTTTTTTGTACAGTATAGTATCCTACTCATTGTTGATGAACAGATTCACTGCACCATTGACGAGTGGGCTTAGGATACTCAGCAAAAAATCAACTTCACAGAAGACGAGTATCTGCCTATCTATGACAGTCACATGGTGGCACTCGAGGAATTCGAGAAGGCAACTGGCAAGTATATGCTGGTTGATAAGCTCTTACAGAAGGTCTATGAAAATGGATGATTAGTACTCCTTGAGTGAAAGGCAAAATGGACTAACACTCTACAGTGTCAAAGCAAGAGTCCCACGACTCAGCGCTACCGGAGAAAAGAAGGCAGCATTGCCAAGCACTGTTTTTTTTAATGCTATTCATGATTACCAAACTTCTTCCAGCAACTTCTTTGACAGTGCCAGTAGGTAGCAGTGTTTAGTAGTAGGGTTGTGATTTAATACTAGTGTTGTTCTCTCTATATTGTGCAATGTGAAGTTGTGAATTATATGTAGCATCACAAAGTGCTACATAGTAATCTGTAGTAACCAAGGGGGTATTTCGAGGCCCACTATGTATCACAAGGTAAATAATGAGCGACTATATAGTAATACAGAGGACTACAAGGTTTCTGCTATATAGCACTACATATTGGGGAGAAGCCTACAGCTGCTACTGGACTATATAAGCTACATAGTGCTATGTAGTAATTGTGAAGTTTGCAGATGGTTGACCTATTATTCTCTCTTTATCCATACTATACACATAGATAAATAGCATTCATGTAGTATATAAGGGCTTGAAGATCGCCCTGGTAAATACAAGCAGTTCTACTGTTATATTTCTACCTGCTTTGTTAAGCAATCTCCTCAACTTACTGGTGAGTTCTCCACCAAGTCTTTCCCTCATTGCACACTGCACCCAAGGGGATTCCCAAATCCCTTTATATGAGCTATCAAGGGTTCCGACATACTTTGTCACCATCAGCACTGCCTGAAGTGTTTCACTACGTGTTGGGTGTGGATCTGAGTCATTACCATCACCATTGCCTCCATGATTCTCCCTCAGCCTTTTTGCTTCCATCATGCTCTCGAAGATGTCCTGGTCCATTGCATTGAACATGTCCTGTGATTCATCTACAGAATTCAACAACTCTGCAAGGTCCATCCTGTTGGAGTGTTGAAGAGCTCCAGTTTTCTTGAGTTCATCTAATGCGGTTTGAACTGGATCCCTCATAGTTGAGCAAATCGAGTGAGTCCTATAATGATCAGTCCAAGGTCTTTCAGCAACAGTGGACAGAGACTTATAGGTATTATTGGGGCAAAATATGTACAGCATACAGTAGTATAGCTGTGACTGGCCGTAGTGAAGGCAAACAGTATAATCAGAACTGGGTAAGACAGACAAGCATTGTTGCAGACAATTTGAGAGCTGTTGGGAAACATTATTCTGGGGGATGTGGAAAACGCAGAGAGCAACCCAAGGATTGCCTGCTAGCTGTTTTTGAGTTGGTCCGATCCCGGATTCGTTTCTTTAGTCTGATCATAAAAGAATAGAATTATGATGTTAATGTTGGAGATCACGCAGATAGCAAATGGTGTGCTGTGGTACAGCCACCATATTACGTAATCATAGCTATTACAAACCTTCGTAGTGTAGCCTTTACTCTAGTGACTTCTACTAGAGTTTTCTACAGGTACAGTGCTACATTCCAATATAGTGACTTCTACTAGAGTTTTCTACAGGTTATGAGCCCTGGTGCTTAACTCTAAAACAGACCACCAAAACAGCTCGCATTCTACACCTCACCAAGGACAAAAAATGTCAAACTTGAGAGTTGGAGATAGAGTACTCGAGGTCCCGAAGCTGGATGCTTCAGGGAAGCAATGGCCCCTATGGAAGAGGCGACTTGAAGTATCACTCGCAGCACAAGGCCTAAAAGGATACCTGGATGGTAGCAAGCCCAGACCAGCTGACCCCACAACTGGACAACCTAGTGGCTGGAAACCATCAATCGCAGAGGAAATTCGAGCTGTAAAGGAATACCCAGCGGCTGATAGCAGATGGGTCGAAGAAGATGCCATAGTGCAACAGCAAATTGCTGTAACCCTCCCCAACTCCATCTTTATCAACCTCATGTCGAAGGAAACTGTGCATGAATATTTTCAGGTCTTGATGAAGAAGTTCGGCAGCCAGTCATTTGTTATAGGTGTTGAAATGAAACGGCAGCTAGGCGAGCTGAAACTGAAGGAAGGTGGAGATGCACGGGCCCATTTTGAGAAGGTAAAGCTTCTTCGCGAGGACCTCGCATCCATCGGGCACCCGATCTTGGAAACCGACCTATTCAACATGATCTTCGCATCCCTGCCACATGCCGATAACACGCTACTCACCTCCGTATCGTCCAACATGCGATGGCAAAGTCACCAAATAGATAGCTTGGAGCTCATCGAGATGGTCATCGAGACATATGACCAACTCGTTATACAGGGGAGCATCAAACCTAAAGGAGAAAAGGAGGACGCAGCCTTCAGCGCAGATGCTAAGGGAAAAAGAGAACATATGCAAAGGTTTAATGGCAATTGCAACAATTGTGGATGGTGCGGCCACTAAGCACGCGACTGTTGGGAAGAGGGCAGAGGCAAACACAGCCAGGCACCAAAAGGTTGGAAATCAAGGGGGAAAAGGACCAATGACTTGAGCGCAAAGTCTTCAAAGAGCGCAAACATTGCTGCCGATGATACCGAACCTGATGGTGTATGACTCGCTGATGGCTCTGAGTCAATTGCAGAGAAATCAAGCATGGTCACATCAATCCCGTTTGCAGTCCTCGCCCACTCAGAAGCATTATCTGCGACTGTCAAGCTATATGACAGTGCCCCATTCAACCATGCCACTACACGCTGGCAACTGTGTGTGGCCAAACACCTCAAAAAGGTGTTGGCAAGGGGTACTGAGGGCAAAGAGTCCAAAACAAATGCAGACGAGGAGCATACTAAGCCAACAAGGTGGAAAAACAAGCCAAACAAGCCAGCCGAGATGTCACCGATCGAGAAAACCACCACACATGCCATAGGGACGCCAAGCGAAATGGAATCGCGCAGAGAGGACCAAGGAGTGACCATGGATTGCACAAAGGCAGTGGGTGTCAATGGTGATAGTGAGAGGACCGGAGGAGCGAGTGGGCAAACAGCCAGTGCACAGAGTGCAGCCAGCAAAGGACCCACCATGAGGACCTCAAGATACATCCGCACGCTCAACAGAGATGGTGAGAGGGCCAAAGGAGCGAGTGGGCAAATAGCTGGTGCACAGAGTGCAGCCAGTAATGAACCCGCCACAAGGACCTACAAAACCAATGTGAGACACTCAGACTGTTGAATGAACATTAGTTTGTTCTACATTTGGTAGTACTTACATAATCATATGTATATATATTCAAACTCCACATCTGAGTTCTAATAGCATCTTGTACTCAAACCACACCATGCTAACCCTCAGCCTCCACTAAGAATCTTTGGTGAGTCTAGCCCTTTGCTAGGTTAGTTCTCAGGTGTCAGCTGCTGCCATATGGCACACTGTCACTTCATTAGGTTATGAGCCCTGGTAGCCAAAGCGGTACCTCACGCATTTATGGCTGCAGTACCTGCTAGCTCCAGAAGGTTCACTGCTGCACGGAAATGCTGCATGCAGAGGTTGTAAACCTGCATCTTTGCACTTCATTGCTGCATGGTTTTTGTACCTCCAGAAGAAGGAAACTATGCTAGTTCGTTACGCTGACTAGTTCGTGATTACAGAACAAACAATGTCTCACTCCTCTGCCATCACCATCCCTGTCTTTAATGGCGCTAACTGGTCCCAATGGTGGCCCATCATGAACGCCTATATCTGTTCCACCGCCTGCACATGGGTGCTCTCCATTACAGCTCCCACTTTCGATCCCTCTGCTGCCATGGAGGAGACCAACTTTTGGATTGCCTGGAACAAGGCCAACGACACCATCACCGGAACCATCAAGCTCTATATGACAGAGTCCCTTTACCAGAAACACTCAGCGAGAGATAACGCCACCACTCTCTTCGCTAACTTAAAGACTGAATATGACACCCCTGGTGTCACTGGAGCATTCGTGCTCTTCAAAGAGCTGCTCAACACTAAGGTTGCTCAGTCTTCCCATCCCGCTCCCTCCATCAACAAGGTGGAAAACCTTTAATCGCACCTTGACGCAGCGGGTTACAAGCTCTCCGACAAAGTTCAGGTGATGCTTCTGCTCACCAAGCTCCCCCCCTCCATGGATGTCATTGCACAGATGATTGCGCAGAAGAAGGATTCTACTGGCAAGTTTGTGGATCCCAAAGTCACGGACATCTGACAGGCTGTGATCCTATCATGGGATCAGCACCAGATGAAGGATACTCCGCAGGCACGCAAGATCAGTGCAGTAAAATTCAAAGGCAATGATCCAAAGTTCAAACAGCAGCAATCGTCCAACAACGACAGCGCTAAGAAGAACAAAGGACGGCATGGCAAACGTGGTGGCAAGAATCGCCAGGAGAAGGAGGAATCCAACTCCACCACTGAACATGACCATAATTATGATCATGACCACAGACACGCCCACATCGCCTCTATTGCCTATACCTCTGGCCCTGAACCCTTCCCGGATCCACAAGCCCTCGCCAACCATCCTGCCCAATTATATCAAGGGCACCAAGGCCCGCCTGCTTGTACTCAAATACAGCAGGCGTTTTCTCTCGCTCACCAGCTTGAGATCCCGCCCTCGATCAAGACAATTTGCTCTCTCGACACAGGACTTACACGACAAGGCTCCTCCTTCCTCACTAATATCAACCCTGTCACATCCTCCTCCTCCTCCTCACCTCCTACTCCAATGCTCGCCTCACGGATTGAGCAAGTACCAGAGTCTAATGAGTACACTCCTCCCCTGTCCAAGTGTTCTCGAAGAAATGCTATCATGGCTCTGCCATCTGACGTCTGGAATGAAGAAGATCTCATTGACATATATGGCTCGGAGAACAGAGAAAACAATGACTGGAGTTTCGGGCCCATCATAAAGTCAGTACCCTCATCCTACTGCTCCACAAAGAACTCGCTAATAGTAGCACCTGCGCTTACAGCTCGTAGTACAATATCTTTGTGTAGTAGCATAGATAAATGCAATATGGACATTTGCACCTGCTCTAAGTGTGCACACCATGAAAATGAGGCAAAACGACTATGGATACTCGACTCTGGTGCATCCATTCACTTTACCTTTATAAGAGATGCTTTCATAACTTATACAGAGCTTAAGAAAGGACATCAACTGCCTGTTCAAACAGCAGGTGGCACAATCTTTGTGGTTGGAATAGGGAAAGTACGCCTTCAATGGCGAACTACCGAGAATCAAGTGCGCTATCTTGAGCTGCATGACGTAGGATATATTCCTAAGTCAGGAGTCAACCTGGTCTCTATGGGACAACTTCTAGTTAGAGGTGCCAAAGTCTTTGGCGCAGCCAACAAATTAGAAATGACATTCGGAGATGGCGGACTGCTCGCCCCATTCACCACTGGTTGGCTCGGGCGTAATATATACACCCTTGAAGCCATACCAGCTGGAAAGGCTGCTTTAAGCACCATAGATTATGAAACTGTTCATTGGCATTTGGGACACCCCTCCAAGGAAGTCGTCAAACAGGCGAAAGAGCATACCACTGGACTCCCAGACTTTACCATCTCGGACAAAGACCCTCATGTCTGTCCTGGTTGTGCCAAAGGCAAGCAACTGCAACACTCCTTCCCTCCATCTGCTGTACGTGCTAAAAGTGCTTTTGAACTTGTCCACATGGACATTAAATCCTTCCCAACTGAATCATACAAAAAGTACAAGTACATCATCATCTTCCTCAATGATTTCACCTCCATGGCCTGGTCTGTACCCTTGCACACCAAAAATGCTGCATTAACCACCACCAAACACTTCCTACAAGAGGTAAAGACACAATTTAATGCGCAGGTGAAAGGTTGGATGTCTGACTTCGGCGGTGAATACAAATCAGCCGCCTATGATAGTCTACTCAAGGGGGAGGGCATTAGGATTCATGAGAGTGCTCCTTATGTCCCTCAACAAAATGGGCATGCAGAAAGGTTCATGCGGACCCTAATGGACAAAGCTGAGGCAATGCGCCATATGGCTTGCTTGCCCGACAGCTGGTGGGAATTTGCAGTCGCTCATGCGACACACTGCTACAACCGTACCCCGTTAAGCCGCCTTCAATGGCGCACACCCTTTGAGGCACTTCATTTGAAGAAGCCCAGGATCGATCACTTGCACATTTTTGGTTGCACTGCATATGTATTCCTTCCTGCCAACATTTGGGCCGACAAATTAGCCCCTAAATTGGAACTCATGGTGTATCTTGGTGTAGCACCTGAAAATGAATCTAACCTCCTATTCATGCATTCTCCGAACAATGTCCTCTTCACAGCTGCGCAAGCCTCCTTCGAGGAAGCGCAATTCCCCTGCTGTGACAAACTGAACAGAGTGCCTCCAAGGCCAATGGCTGAACCAGCCCATGCTGCTCCCTCTCTCGATGTGCCCATAGAGGCGCCCTCTCCTGATGATGGCATTACTCATCAAAGTTATCCTCCTCGTTCCATTACACCTCCTACTGCTCTGCCTTCACCTGTCCAACACCAGCCGAGGACTCCTCCATGGAGAACTCCTGCACCACCTGCCGTACCTCCTGCGCCACGCCGATCTGGCCACACATGCAAGGTCCCTGTTCGGCCAGACAATGTCTATGGTGACGATTGTCATCCTGTCAATCAGACCAAGGAGATCGAGCGTGAAGATCGCGCTGCTCGGCCATGTCCTGTGCCTGGTGGTTTCCCCAACACACCTGCTGCTGCCGTACCCCCTTCTAATGAAGAGGATCACGTTGCACGCCTATGTCATGAAGGGGGATCTGGACTCGTGACATTCTTATTGTCAAAAGTGTTATCAACAGTCACTGAGACCAAACCACACAGGGAATGGACTTATAAGGATATACAAACCTTACCTACCCATGAGCAAAAGGACTGGAGAGATGTGTGTCAGAAAGAACTCAACATGCTCCAAGAAAGACAAGTATTCGAGCTTGTAGATGCGCTGAAAGGCTGCAAAGTAATCTCGAACCACTGGGTATTTGACATCAAACCCAATGGCCACAAATGTGCCCACCTCATAGCGAAAGGCTTCTCCCAAGTCGAAGGGATTGATTTCAACAATGTATTCTCTCCTGTTATAAGGTTCGAGACAGTGCGCTTAATGCTTGCACTGGCCTCCCTTGAGAACTGGCATATAGAGGCATTAGATGTTCGAAGAGCCTATTTATATGGCAAGCTAGATGAAGAGATCTTCATGAAACAACCCGAAGGATTCACAGTCAGAGGACAAGAGCATAAAGTGCTCCGCTTAAAGCGTGCTCTCTACAGCCTTAAACAAGCCGGACTGGCCTGGTGGGAGACTCTAAATGAGTCCATGAAAGCACTCAGATTCGAATGTCTGAAGTCCAAAGCTGGCATTTTTATGTTCAGAATGGTGAAAACCGCTGTCATAGTCGCAGTCATATATGTTGACGATGCCCTTTTCTGTGGACCTGACATTAAAACCATCAAGGTGATCAAAGACGCTTTCATGAAGCGCTGGGAGTGCAGAGACTTAGGTCCTGCCAAAGAATTCCTACACATGAACATACAACGAGATGGCAGCAAGATCTTAATTGATCAATGCACCTACCTAGAGAAAATCCTTATACAATTTGATCTTGTCAATGCTCATGTGGCTCCCACACCTCTTCCACAAGGGTATCAACCTGCTGCCTACGAAGGCGCTGTCAACCCTCAGATTAGGTCACTTTTCCAACAAGTGATCGGTTCCCTGCTATATTTAATGCTCGGAACCCACCCAGACATTGCATTCGCAGTGATCGCTCTGTTGAAACATGCCACTAGACCCTCAAAGGAACATCTTGATCACGCATTCTATCTATGTCACCATCTACTTGGGACACGTTATTACTCCCTTGTATTCGATGGATCCTTAGGAGCTGGTCTTATCGTGTATACCAACTCAGATTGGGCATCTGACTCCCTATTCCATCGCTCTCAGACCGGTTGGTTTATTAAACTGGCCGGATGCATCTTCAGCTGGCAATCATGCCAACAAATTCATGTGGCATACTCATTCACCAAAGCTGAATATGTTGCTTTATCTGATTGTGTTGAATGAACAATAGTTCGTTTCACATATGGTAGTACTTACATAATCATATGTATATATATTCAAACTCCACATCTGAGTTCTAATAGCATCTTGTACTCAAACCACACCGTGCTAACCCTCAACCTCCACTAAAAACCTTCGGTGAGTCTAGCCCTTTGCTAGATTAGTCTTCAGGTGACCAGCTGCTGCCGTATGGTGCGCTGTCACTTCATCAGGTCATGAGCCCTGGTAGCCAAAGTGGTACCTCACGCCTTTATGGCTGCAGTACCTGCTAGCTCCAAAAGGTTCACTGCTGCGCGGAAATGCTGCATGCAGAGGTTGCAAACCTGCACCATTGCACTTTATTGCTGCATGGTTTCATACCTCCAGTAGGAGGAAACTATGCCGGTTCATCACGCTGACTAGTTCGTGATTAACAGAACCAACAATGTCTCACTCCTTTGCCATCACCATCCCCGTCCTCACTGGCACAAACTGGTCCCAATGGTGGCCCATCATGAACTTCTACATTTGGTCTACCGGATGCTCCTGGATTCTTTCAATTTCAGCTCCCACCTTCGACCCTTCAGCCGCCATGAAAGATATCAACTTCTGGATTGCCTGGAACAAGGTGAACGACACCATCACCAGGACCATCGAGCTCTACATGATGCAGTCCCTTCACCAGAAGTACTTCACTGAGGAAAATGCTGCCGCCCTCATCATCACCCTCAAAAAGGAATACGACACCCCCGGTATCACCGGGGCTTTCGCACTCTTCAAAGAGCTCCTCAATACGAAGGTAGCACAGTCTTCTCATCCCGCTTCCTCCATCAACAAGGTGGAGAACCTCTTTTCACATCTCAAAGATGCAGGATACACTATCTCTGACAACGTCCAGGCGATGCTTCTGCTTGCCAAGCTCCCCCCTTCCATGGACGTCGTTGCGCAAATGATTGCACAGAAAAAGGATACCACTGGGAAGTTCATTGACCCAACAGTCACCAATATCCAGCAGGCCGCGATCCTTTCTTGGGATCAGCGCCAAATGAAGGATACCCCTCAGACCCACAAGATTAGCGCTGTAAAGCGAAAAGGTAAAGACCCTAAGTTCGAACAGCAGCAGTTGTCACAAGATGACAGCACTAAGAAGAACAAAGGGCGACGTGGAAAGCATGGCGGCAAGAAGCACCAAGAGGAATCAAACTCTATAGCAACTCCTGAAGATGATCACAGTCATGATCACGACCATGCCCATATTGCCTCCATCGCTTACACCTCTGGCCCTGAGCCCTTCCCTAACCCTCATGCCCTCGCCAACCGACCTGCTCAACTCTACCAGGGGCACCAAGGCCTGCCTGCCTGTACTCAAATACAACAGGCATTTTCTCTCGCCCACCGGCTTGAGATTGCCCCCTCCATCAAGACAATTCGCTCTCTTGACACAGGTCTCTCTAGGCAAGGGCCCTCCTTCCTCACTGGTGTCCATCTGATTGCCTCTTCATCCTCCCCTCCAACCACACCAATGCTTGCCTCCTGGCTTGAGCCTGTTCCCAACTCCGATGATGATACTCCTCCCCCATCCAAGCGCTCCTGCAGGAATGCTATCATGGCCCCGCCATCAGACACTTGAGATGAGGAGGATCTCATCAACATATATGGTTCGGAAGGAGGTAACGACGATTGAAGCTTCGGGCCTGCCATAAAGTCAGTAGTTTCATCCTACAGCTCCACAGATTACTCACTAATAGCTGCATCTGCACTCACAGCTCATAGTACTATATCCCTGTGTAGTAGCATAGATAAATGCAACACGGACATTTGCACATGCTCTAAGTGCACACATCATGAGAACAAAACAAAACGACTGTGGATCCTCGACTCTGGTGCATCCATGCACTTCACCTTCTTAAGGGACGCTTTTGTGGACTTCACAGGGCTGAAAAAAGGTCACCAACTACCTGTACAAACAGCCGCTGGCGCAATCTTTGTTACAGGAATCGGGAAAGTACGCCTTCAATGGCGAACTCTTGAGAATCAAGTGCACCATCTTGAGCTGCATGACATTGGATATATCCCCAAATCAGGGGTTAATCTAGTCTCAATGGGACAACTCCTCATGAGAGGTGCCAAAGTACATGGCACAGCAAATAAGTTAATCATGACTTTTGGAGATGGCGAAATACTCACTCCATTCACCACTGGACAGCTCAGGCATAACATGTACACCCTAGAAGCCATACCAGCTGGCAAGGCTGCTTTAAGCACCATAGATTATGAAACCATTCATTGGCATTTGGAACACCCCTCCAGGGAAGTCATCAAACAAGCGAAAGAGCATACTACTAGACTCCCGGATTTCACTATCCCAGATAAAGACCCTCATGTCTATCCTGGTTGCACCAAAGGCAAGCAACCCCAATGCTCCTTCCCCCCATCCACTGTACATGCCAAGAGCGCATTTGAACTTGTCCACACAGACATTAAATCTTTCCAAATCGAATCGTACTGAAAATACAGGTACATTATTATCTTCTTAGATGATTTTACCTCCATGGCCTGGTCTGTACTGTTGTAGAATAGGGTAGAAGGCGGAACGACTGATAGCGAATGCACCCGTGGACCTGGACTGAGTGATAATCAATAGGGATACCTGTCGACTACTCAGACCATATATACTATTATCTTATCTATCTATTATACATGTGGTAGATAAGAGGGATAGGGGATGAATCCATAAGCACGTTATCAGGATATTCCAACATGTACCTTTGTGCACCAAAAATGCTGCATTGACGGCCACCAAACACTTCCTGCAAGAAGTAAAGACACAATTCAGTGCACAGGTGAAAGGTTGGATGTCTGACTTTGGCGGCAAATATAAATCAGCCGCCTATGATAGTCTACTTAAGGGGGAGGGCATTAGGATTCATGAAAGTGCTCCTCATGTCCCTCAACAAAACGGGCATGCAGAAAGGTTCATGCACACCCTTATGGACAAAGCTGAAGCAATGCGCCACATGGCTTGCTTGCCTAACAGCTGGTGAGAATTCGCAGTCGCTCATGCGACACATTGCTACAACCACACCCCCCTAAGCCGCCTTCAATGGCGCACACCCTTTGAGCCACTTCATCTGAAGAAGCCTAGGATCGATCACTTGCGCATCTTCAGTTGCGCTGCATATGTCTTTCTTCCTGCCAATGTTCGTGCCAAAAATTAGCCCCCAAATCGGAACTCATGGTGTATCTCGGTGTAGCACCTGGATGGGAATCTAACTTCCTATTCATGTGTTCCCCCAATAATGTCCTTTTCACAGCTGCGCAGGCCTCCTTCATGTTGGAATTAGTGATGGTAATTAAGTTACTACA